>VXCM01000560.1:91946-126398 GCA_014773175.1 Lucifuga dentata
TCTCTCTCTCTCTCTCTCTCTCTCTCTCGGTGGCGATTGGCAATTCTCTGAGTGTCCACATGTCATCTCTTACCCTGCTGCAGAAGCGAGGAGCACGGCACGGCGGGGAGGCAGGAGGAGGAGGAGGAGGAGGAGGAGGAAGGAAAAGGGGAGTTAAAGGGAAAGCAGGTAGGCGGGCGGGCAGGCAGGCAAGATGGCTAGATGGATGGAGGCATGTATTAATTCATTTCCTTGTTTCATTACATCTATGTAAATGCTGCTGGGGATGTTTGTATGCAACCCAAACCCCANCCCCCACCACGCTGCTCTCATGGCCTGATATAAGACAAACACCATCTCACACATGCTTGATTTCTTGTGGCCTCTTTTGATTCCCATGTAGCTGTGAAATTTTTTTTTTGTATTACAATTTTCTTAAAAAGAGAGAAAGGGGGTTTATGTGAGGGAATGACAGGCTGTGTGATCTGCACTTAATTCTATTGAGTAATTATTTTAATTAAGTCTCCATCGTTTAGCGTTTGCAGTATC
Organism: Lucifuga dentata; assembly: GCA_014773175.1. Classification (NCBI taxonomy): domain Eukaryota; kingdom Metazoa; phylum Chordata; class Actinopteri; order Ophidiiformes; family Bythitidae; genus Lucifuga; species Lucifuga dentata. The sequence goes on from VXCM01000560.1 coordinate 92,475, forward strand.
GAGCCTGTCTCTCTCTGTACTACAAACACATTTTTGACAGATGACGTTTGGAGAAGAGTGTGACCTACATTTTCTGTCTGACAATCAAACTCTGCACNCCCCCTCCACACACACATGGCCTGTAAAACTCCATATAGTTAATAGAAAAAATGAAATATGCAAAAACAAACATCCACTTTGTTTAAGGTGACCTTTCAAGGGCACATAACGTGATGATGAGGATCGACGAAATGAAAATACGTGCAACCAGACAGCTGATCGGATGGGTTGTGACATACCGAATAAGTGGAGATGCAGAAATTGTTTCAGAAATTATTTGTTTTAGCTCATTTTGTATTTAAAGTAGCTTCATGGTGAGTAATATTTTCAATATTTTGGAAAGTGCTATGGAGGTAATTCATAAAAAAATCATAGTAACTACATGGTGTCAGGCTAAATATGTGCTCTGATTCATAAAGCTTCCTTAACGTTAATCAGTGCATTGTTGTTCTGTTCTATGTTGTTTTAAAGGGTGTTACAGGTAAAAGTTAATGAAGATCAGCAGTGTCAGAGCAAAACTGACACATTAAATCAGCAAAGGAAACCTAAATTTTCTGCTTTAGAGCTCTGTAGTTTTTAGGGCCTGACACTAAGAGGAGAAACAATACACACAGACACAACTGAGAGTCCAAGGGCATAAGGGTGGTGTGTGTGTGTGTGTGTGTGTGAGAGAGAGAGAGAGAGAGAGAGAGAGAGAGAGAGAGAGACGCAGAGTGAAGAGGTTGACACTTGAGGAAGACGTGCAGTGCCACTGGAATGTGTGTGAGATCACATCAAAACCTTTCATTGAAATAAACTGATCAATTGAGTGGATCAAATTTATTTCTCACAAACAGATGTGGGGCAAATAAGAGTTTAAAATGTCACCAAAATTTACCACCAGACTGAAACAGGTCTAAATTTCTGCATGACGGTGTGTTTTATGAATCGCTTCCCCGTTAAGGCAAACGCTAAAAGTGGCTAGCAACCTAGTGGCTAGGAACCTGATTGTGTGACACTATTTTCCCTTATCGATACATTAAATCTGGCTCTTTATGAGTTTCCCCCTTAGTGTTTTGGTATCAAACAGGAATCATATTTGTACTTATGCCACATAAACTTATTTATGTTCAAGGAAAATATTGTTCATACGCCCAAAACAAATAATCTGAATTTCAGAGGTCATGATCATTTCACATTGAGGTTGTGTCTTCATCATAGCCAAAGAAAAATCAAAATATTATTAGGTTTTGTTCACTTTTCAGCGCAGAAATGCAGTTTTTTGTAGGAGTCTGATCCGCACGAACCCCAATATGCTATTATATTATTTATTGACTTCCAGATATGAGGCTCTCTGTACTACAGCAACATTGTTTGGACTCTTGTGACCATGCGGCCTTGGAGCCAACAATATGAGGCACACTGTGAGTAAATAAAAGATTCATTTTCACAAATTGTTCATGCAGTCATCCTAAAGACGAGCACAGCCTGGTCATCGCAGTGCTGATGTAACGGATGACACATAAACACAACACAGAGTGACTGCAGACACAACTGTACGGCCTGAGAAAATGTCACGGCGGCACCAGTGTCAGAGCCGCTCAAATCCACATGGCTGAAAAGGAAAAGAAGAGATGCATGTGCGATTCACATCTGCACTTATTTCCAGGTGAAAGTGTGTGCGTATGTGTGCACGTGTGTCTTTTTCTCACAGAGATGCCTGTGTGCATGCTGCTATGATCATAAGAGACTCCCTGTCCTGGAAAGCGATCTGAGAGAGCAAAGGGAAGCCATGCTGCTCCTCATTAAAAATTCATGTTCCTTTCTGCCCTCAAAGCAACAGAAACATGAAGGTATGCACTGACACACGTGGACACACACACACGTGGACACACACATATGACAGGAGTGGGGGAGGACAAAACGGCACGCTTGACTGGAAATTGCATCATCTTCCTCAGTGGACTTAGCAACACCTTATCCTCAGCTACATCAATATGTAGCTGCGATAACAGTGGCGACTTCATTTTGACAAATTCCCTGATTCACTGTGATCTGCAGATTAACGTTGCATTGTCTTTTTATCCTGCCGAAAATCAGTAGCATCGTCAGCAGTTTGGCTGATGCCATTAGAGTCATAGAACGCACCTCCGCAGACATGAATAATCGAGTGTCAGCCTTTCTCAGACACCAGGTTTACATCATTTCCTGTAGGAAGCCTATTAAATCATCATCCTTCAGGTTAACCCTCCGACTCACTCCATCAAACTGCTCTGGTGAGAAGTCTGAGTGATAGAACAAACACAGAAAAAAAAAGAATCTAACTCAATTAAGGTTTTGTCACATTTAGTATTTACTGAAACGAAAAAATATTTTTTGAATGCACAATGAACTGTAGGCATTTGGAGGAATTTAGCTCTTAAAGGACCATACCACCCATTTTGCATGTTTGAGCCTAATATATTCAATTTTCATACACGTAACGTTACTGACAATCATTTCCCAAAGCATACTGCTGGAAAACGGTGAATTAAATTTTTTTTTTTCCTATACCTTTCAGACCACCATTGGTTTAAGTTCATTCTGGTATGCTATTAAAATCAACTTGTTGATACTTGAAATGTTCTTGAGATAGGTAATCCATCATCGTGGACAAGACGTGTATTCAGTTTTTTTCCCCCGCGTAATTTTCTTGTTTAAGCACAACAAAAAGGAGTGAAGTATGTGAATGTATGTCTCCACTGGGGAATACAGTCCCAAAAGAAGACCTGCAGTTACTGAAAAATTTAAACGACAGTGACTTCATAAGTCTAATAACTATTAGCAGGTGAAACATTGATTTTTAAGGTGTTTGTATTAAATATTTGATTTTGAAAGATTAAGAGATTTTGCAAAATATCAGGAAAGCTGAAATATGGTTTTATCCTTTGAGAAATGATTGTCAGTAACCTTACATGTATGAAAACTGAATATATTAAACTCAAACATGCAAAATGGATGGTATGGTCCTTTAACTACCAGAGGTGGACAAGTAATGAATTACGTTTACCACATTTACACCTCCAATTCTGTTATTTTGCTCACGTGTCGGATATGCAATTTGAATATGTAAACAGTAAAAATGCATGTGGAATCAGATCCATTCTGGGCCACATTCATACTGTATGTGGAAATGAATATGATATGGATCAGATATCTGCTAATGCAACCTAATCTCACAGCCTAAACGCGCAGATCAGAATTGCCCTGATATTCCGACTCACACGTCATAAAATGTGACACTCGTGTACTTTGCATGTGAATGATTTCCTGATATCTCTGGGAACCGAACTAGCAGTGATCATTAACATGCAAACCGAATCCGCAACAAGTGTTCTAATCCTTCTTCAGCAGCAAAATAAATGTTTGTAGGCCAAAAAAATTAAACATCCAATACCCAGTATATCAATATTTGAATCATAATCACACCTCGTTCAGAAAAAAAAAATCACGATTAGATTATTCAGCCCTACTAACTGCCCAAACAAAGGAGTTGTGATGAATAATGTTCTTCTGCTGCTCTTACCTGTAGATTGACCTTGACAATGTTATTCTCAATAAAATCAGGACTCTGACATGTCAACTTTTCATCTTTTTCCCCTTATTATCTTTCTTTTGGATTGAAGCGGCATTCGGCTGTCTCTTTTGACAGATACAGTCTCATTACAACTGTTTGTTTTCCCAACAGCACCATTTGCTGTGACAGTGGGGTCTGCCAGCCCTGTTGACTGCAGTAAATACTCACTTTGGCGTGCGGTAAACATGGCCATCTGATCAGCGTCACAATGACAGGCGGCTCTCACGTCCTCACAGACAGTCAGGCCAGTTTGGCCCCCACAGGCTCCCGTATCAACATGACACTATGGGATGCACCTTAGCTTTGAAGACACCAAACATTAAATTCTTAACTTTTTTTCCCTATTACATTACATTGCATTAATGGTATTGCATTCAAAATTCTACAGTAAACAAGTACTATGTGAACAATGCCAGGTATATTAATACATCAATAATGAAAATTCCCAAAACTGGAGACACAACCTTCCTTCACCCAACAGCATGAAAAACACTGGTGTGATTTTAGAAAGAAAAAAACCAGAAAAAATTAAAATACAGTAATGAAAATCCACAAAAATGTAGATACAATTTTTTTTATCTGAACAGTGTGATAACATTGAATCTCCAAAAATTTGAATATTTTGGAAGTTTGGGAAAGATCTAAAGAACCCTACAGGTGATATGGGGGACTTTTATAATGTACATTTTAACCCCTTGAAAATATACAAGCTCCTCAACAGGCTGGGAAAATTCTCTACAACTATTTAGATAATGTAAAAAAAAAAAAAAAAAAACGCACTGTGTTAGTGAAACAAGGCTGAGGTACAACAACAATGTTTTATTTCATTTTAAATACTATAAAATCTCAATGTGCAACTGCAGCTGTCAGATAAATGTACTGGAGTAAAGTACTATATTTCCCTCTGAAATGTAGTGCAGGAAAAGCAGAAAGTCTTTCAAAATGGAAATACTTGAGTAAAGTATCAGTAAGCCAAAATTCTACTTAGATATTGCAGAGTGTTGTAGTGTTGTGCATTGGAATCAACTGCAATAGATTGTTTGTCCGAAATTACAACAAAGTCTGCTTTCTTTGCATTGCTGCACAGACATGTGATATCTAAATACACAGTAAAGCCTCCAGTACATTTTTCTGATACCGATACACACCTATGTTATCCTCAGCCATCTGGACCGGATCACCTTCATCCTCTCAGACTGGCTGTGTTACATTACTGTATCTGTTTCCTCCCTCTTGCCCTCTATATCTGCCCTGTGCTCTCGGCTCCATCTGTCACACTCAGTCTGCCCTGCAGGCGTTACCTCCCCTGTCCTCCACCCCGCCCTGAGCTGTGACCCTCAGCCCGCCTACAGGAACCTTCAGCCTCCCCCTGCCTCCATCCAGACCAGAGACTTTAGACCTGGAATGGGTTTGGCTCTCTGCTTCCCTCTGGACGATAGAGCGGAGCTGTCAGCACCTCTCCCACTAGGTGCTAAGAGGGCTTTGCAGAGGTGGGAACATCTCTGTCCCTCTCCTCAGCTCTGCTAAGGGCCTGCTGCGCCACACAAGGTTTGGTTCCATATAAGATCCGTATCTCTGCACGAAACATTCAGGAAGGTATTTATCTAAATTGCACATACGAGCCACAGTACAAAGTAGAATCCAGCTGATACTGGATGTTTGAGGCCAAAACCATATCAATATTTGAGCTTAATAAAAATTTGATAATGATATATATCGACTAATATGTTTGGCAAGGATTGCTCAAATTTGCTTTTTAAGGAGTTTTGGCAAAGACACGAACCCAGGCAGGAAACTTTTTTATTAGCAAAGACAATAAATTTTGAAGTATAAACTTCAATGAAAATTATATTCAGTATTAAATCCTACAGTACAAACAATAGGGTCAAATACACATAAGATGCAGCGTCAAAATGGTGTTTCTGCATATCTACCAGCAAATATGCCAATCTGTCATGAGGCAATATCATCATGATAATATTGGCCATAAAAAAGATTTCCATACTCTACAACTTAAATCTTTTTTCATTTATCTATTTAAATGAATGATTTATCTTCATTCATCTATTTTCACGTTTCTGTATTTGTGAGGTCCTGTAATCTATCCAGATCAAGTGTGTTTTACTTCTCTAAATGTCAAAAAGTTTTAGATCAAAACTTTGAAAACATTACATAATGTTTAACCCCCACATACACATGAATCACAAAGTGGATTCGATATCGGATTCAGATTCGAACAATCTTAGCCACAGACCATATTCATAACCTGTTCCAGAACTACAAGCTCAGTCTCAGGTGCTGCAGTCAGTCCAGGCTGTGATACATTCAGGCAAAGCTCGGTAGAAGAGACCAAACTGACTCTAACTGTGGCCCGTCCCTTCTCCCAACTCTAAGATGATGCAGTGTGTTTGGGCTGCGTTCTGACACAAAGCAAATACAGCGTAATAGATTGCAAATGAACTGCGCCACAGACACCACCAATTAATCAAAAAGCAGATTGCCGTACTTTCTCCTTGCTATTGCAGAAAAAAAGGAGTGAATCGCATCTCCTTAAAATGAATGGATTGTATCTGCAGTTAATTATCATTTACTACAGGGTCTCTTTGGGATGTTTCCACAGCTTACGGATATGGCCGGTGAAGTGGAACGGAGAGGTGCTGTGCTGCGATGGAAGCCGAGATTGGCCTGGTGGTAATTACACTTTCTTTGTAAGAGGATCAATTCTATGTAATCAGAGTGCAATCTCACTGAAAATCGAGTGGTTATTCAAACTGCTTTAACATGGAAACTTTACATTTGCAAGAGGACAGCGTTCGTTTGATAAACAGGAGTGAGAGCAAGCAAATACAAGACGAGGCTTAATGGAATCTGATGGCCCGCTGGCCTTAACCGCTTCTGCTCTTGACCTTTGACCTCTGTGATGCCACAAGATGCTTTGATCAAGTCTAATATTCTATCTCATCTTTTTTTGGTTGTTAAAGTCTAGAGCCTGACCGATATTTTAAACATGCCGATATTATTGGCTAATATTAGCTTATGCATCCGTATCAGTGTACAGTATATTGCTGCTGATATGCAAAAAGAAATTACAGTAATAAATGATTTATAGCTGGCATTTTTATGTATATTTGAGCCTTTTTGTTCTGAATTCAAGTTTAATATATTTTCTTGCATTTTGTTTAGTTGACTCAAATATTCACTGTTAATAAAGTGCAATTATGTTATTTTATATAAGTGTAAGTTATTGTTCAACTGTAAAAATGTCATGCCTCAGTGTATATCTTCAATACAACTACTAAGTTAAAAAAAAGGAAATATTGGCTGATGTAATTTGATTTTATATATATATTTGTTTTAATTCTCAAATGCATCTGCCTCAAAGAATCCATTATCAGTGTCAGGCTCAATTAAAGTCACACTGTGTATGTTACATGCATGTTAAAACTTTGATTTTACTCAAAAATATATGATAATGTATATTTGGCAATCCTATTTATTCTGTTAATGTATACATCTTTCTCGCATTTTTGCCTTAATTGCAGACAAAAAATAATAATTTGGAGTATAGTGTGCATGTAAACATGGTGAATGAGGGGACTTTTTAATTTAACTAATTTATATCATACATTATGAATCAACAACCAAAAAGTTTTTTTCTTTTTTTTTTTTTTGTTTTGCAGTAAAATAATATATCTCTTACCCCTTGTAAATTTTTGTAGGTTTGTATCAGTCGACTTGAAGATTACAGCTAATAATATCACAAATCACAGATGTCTGAACAATCCTCCATCTGCTCTTCCAGCACAAAAACCTGAAATCTTCAAACTGATACAAATGGAAACAGTTGATATTTTGGGTCCTGAGACCCTTTTTCTTTATGCTGCCACACTGCAGTTCAGTTATTTAAATGATCTGAAATTTGTTCTAAATTTTTTTTTATCATGTTTAATGTCTAAAGATGTTTGAATTAAGGCCAAGCAATGTTTGAATTAGATAACTGATCAGCCTTTTGTGACAGGAAATGGAGTTGTGAGAAAGTCTGTGGCATTTGTTGGAGTTGTGACTTTTCTGTGGACTTGAAGAGGCATGCAGCTGAATCGTGTCTGTGTCTGCTCCACATAAAGCTCTGTCGTAGTCTAGGCAATTCTATCTTCAAATGATACAAAATCTGTAGAAATTCAACAATATATCAGCAATTAAAAGATCATATCATCCATTTTGTATGTTTGAGCCTAACATATTCAATTTTCATACATGTGACGTTACTGGCAATCATTTCCCAAAGCATACTACTGGAATGGTGAATTAAAATTTTTTTTTCTACCTTCCAGACTGCCATTGGTTTCAGTTCATTCTGGTACACTACTAAAATCAGCTTGTTGATACTTGAAATGTTCTTGGGATAGGTAATCCATCATCGCAAACAAGACATGTATTCAGGTTTTTTTTCAAAGTTACATAATTTTAGCATTTAAGTGCAATAAAACAGCACGGAGTGATCTGAAAATACTTCTTAGTGGTGCATTCAAGTGCTGTAGTGAAGAACTGACAACAGAAATATGGTACATCATTATCATTTTGAAGTCAAAATTGCAGTCTGATAATGTTGACGTTGCTAAACCCTAACAGCACCTCCCTATCTTCTCACATCTTGCGTCAACTGAAAAAAAAAAAAGTTGATTTCAAAAAGTAAGACACAATAAAAACACTTTTTTTTGTGCTGGTGAAGGCTTTGTTTTAAACAGATTCATGGTAACAGGAAGTCTGTGCACTGATGTGTACCGGTGTGTTTTAATGCTCTGCCCACTTTGTCTGATACACTTACACAAAGACTAGCCCAGGGTATGAGTGCTGCATTGATTTGTTCTCTGGTCATGCAGGATAAAGACAGATCCCACCCGACAGCACCAAGTACGGCTAAAAATAACACGTTAAATCATGGCTACTGCAACATACACACACACACATGCACATGCAGAGTCATAAACAAAGTACTGCTGGCTGTGATGAGGAGGTGTCAAAGGTCGGAAGGGATAATTATTATGTAGTAAGTAGTAGTAGTCTTTGACGCATATCCCATTTTTTAATTTCAATTCTTTTCTAATTTATGGTTGAGGCTCTTCCTCTCTGGATCAGTGGGTTCGTCTCCGCTCAGAGTGGGTGACAGTGTTTATGGGAGAGTGCCACCTAAAGTTTATAGCACGTCTCCCATTGATCAAAGCCACCGGAGTCATTAATCATACGGTAAACCAATTATCATGTAATCACACTCCACTGTCCGTCTCATCTCACTACAGTCAGGGGAACAGAAAGCTGCTTCACAAAGCAACCAAAGACAGACCCACCGTGCCACTTTACTATTTATATACAAGCAGAAAATCATAATTCTGTTAGTTTTAATTCTTCAGGTATGGTCCCTCAATGTCCTCTTAAGCATGATGTTCCTATACAAATGATCTGATGTCATTTTCAGACTCCGAAATGAATTGATTGGAGCCTGATCAATACATTTATGAGGCTGGCAATAGCAGCCAATACTGTTTTATCACAGCTAGTTTGGTATTAGTTTGTATTCTGGCAAGTTTAGCATATTTTACTTGCATTTTATTAGTTTAGAAATTAGCATCATATGCTGTAAGTTTATTTTTTGTAGTTCTGTTCTCAAGATAGTTAAAAGGAAACGGTAATTGAAATAGTGATTATTGAGTCAATAGCTAATTAATACTCAACTTTTTTTTTAAATCATTAATTTTACTCAATTATCAAGAAAAGTGTTTAAGATTATCTCGTTTCAGCTTTTCCAATGTGAGGATTTTCTGTGTAAATTAAATCTCTCTTCGTCAGATTAAATAAGCAATATGAAGATGTCACTTTGGGCTCTGGGAGCTTGTGTTGGACTATTTTTGACATTTTATAGAATAAATGGTTAACTGCAAAAAAAAAAAAAAAATCAATCAACGTCAAAAATAAATAATCAAGATGAAAATATAATTACTTTCCAGCCTAGTTTTGCAGTCATTTGTAAAGAAACTGAAATAATGAGACAAAACACAATAAAACAATTATAAATACTAGTTATAGAAATGTAACATGACATATTGTACTCCATACTAACTGCAGAGGAGTTACACCTATAAAACATAACCACAGACCTGAGGCTCTAACATCATCAATGAACTCTACACTGATACCCTGATGCCAGAGTCTGTTGATGTACATCACTGTAATAGAAGAATTATGATAAATGGACACCTCAACAGCTGTAAGCTGAGTCCTGCATTGTTCTCAGACTTCAGCCTAATCCAGTAATGTCTGGCCTGTAATTTGGCTTTAGTGGGCAATAGAGAGGGCAAGGTGGAGACCAATAAAACGTTGTGTTCGGCAGTGACTGTCTGCAGTCTCAGCGGAGCGCCAATGAAAGGCAGGCGAGGGCAAAATGAATCCCATCCATCGCCGGCTGCTGAGCAGAGTGACAGAGCAATGCAATACCGGCCGGTCACTTTACCCAGGCTGGATATCAACTGAGAGGAAAAATGGCCGAGGAGCAGAGATGCTGTCCCAACTGTGGAGAGCCGCCATAAAAAGCCAAACAGTTCAGGGTCTCCAGCTCAACAAGTAGCCATGAATACACAGATTTCTGTCTGTGCTGCAATCTGACTCTTTCTGAAAAGCACCAGGGATACATTTAATATTCTAAAACTCTAGATATGCCAAATCTGTTTTGTAGTGATCAACTAAGAAAAAACAAACAAAAAAAAAAAAAAAANAAAAAAAAAAAAAAATCAAATTTCCCCTACTGCACACTAATTATTTATAGCGGAAATATTTGCCCATAACAATTTTCCGATGGCGAAACAGCTGCACACCAAATGCTAATAAGACCTTCCTGCTAACACTGAGCTGCGTTAATTTTTAGATGTCAAGAAAACAGTAATAAATATCAGTTAGGGATCAAATTGAAATCACAATGTTATTTAATTGCTGCTGAACAAGCAGTCCCCACCTGTAGATAAAAACCCTTTGCGGCAATAACTGCAATAGACTGAAGGGTAGTCCGACCCCTGCAGCTGGATGTACAGTGGCTCGGTGTCATAATACACTGTAATGCCACTTTAGGCCCACGACATTAGCCTGGGTGGGTACACGCCACAGCTGGGTAATCCTTATCTGATTGGACTATGAGACTAATCCAGCTCTCCTCTGCTGCTCCGCTCTGCTATCTGCTTTTATCTCAGGCCTCCACTCATCCCACCTCAACGTTATACACATGCATTTACAAACAGCATCATTCAAACATGTTATAAGAACCACAAGCACACATGCACGCTACATACTCCCACGTGTTTACAAATTCATGAATGTACACTACAGTCGTACTCCCACGTGTTTATGCATAAAATCACGAGGCAGGATGTGAGTACTGTGATCTAAAGTGATTGGCAGCGACTGCGGGGGACCATAATACAGCGGAAGCCATTTTAGCTGTCCTTCCACTCTGCAGCTATTGTGAATTAGTAAGCAACATTTCTAAATAAGCTCTGTTGGATGCATGTACACTGCACATAGAGAATAGAGCCTGACTGATAAATTACTGACTGATAACTGTATTTTAGTAATAGAATGTAGTATTGTGGTTTTATAATAATTTAGTTTCCAGCAAAGTTGTTACTTTATTTATTTATTTATTTATTTTTATATCTTATATCCATTACCATGCTTTAATTTTGACCAGGGGCTGTAGATGAACTTTTTCCATTTTGGCTAAATCTGGTACATGTACTGTATACCATATTATGATTCACTTTTACTCTCTCTTGGTGCAGCACCGCTGTGCACACTGAGTCAAAACAGGCTGTTTTAGATACTAGTACTGTCTCATTAAGGGACACTCTGTTCTGACATCATCATGTTACAGAACTAAAGGACCAATCACAACAAACACCGCTTTCAGGGCAGGACCTCTATGGGTTTGGCTTACTGGATACATTTCTATTAGCATGGGCCTCAAATTGTGCAATTTTGACGATGTTAAGCACATGCTCCCTAATATATTACACTCTAAAAATGAGGAAGAATATCAAAAAGTGTATCAGGTCCCTTTAATTTGTACTGTTCTCTTTAAATGTTACAAGTCACAACTCTTTAATAACTCTCTAATCCTTACAAAAAAAAAAAAAAAANAAAAAAAAAAAAAAAAAAAAAAAAAAAGAAGAATCGGTCAGGATCTACTTTTGTTATGGCTATAGTGTGTGCTCAAGTTTAGAGAATGAATTCAACCTTGTTTTAGAGAACACAATGTGTCACAAGGACAAAAAGCCAATGAGGAATGTACACACACCTGAAAGACTGGGAAGCGTACACATTCTCTGCATTTTGCAAAACTTAGAACAGCAAGAAGAAGCAAAAATATATATAACTCATCTATTATTGCTATTTCTTCATGGACTGGAACGAGAACAAGCATGTTAGAGTGAATTATGAGTCTTAATGGACACCAACAGGTAATAAAAGACACAACATCAGACACCAAGGTGGTCCTCCTCCATCAAAATGTTCACCGTGTCTTTCCTGCACTGCTTCCCTGAACTCCATCTCTCTCATCCTATAGCCATTGTGGAGCCTGAGGGCGGCGCTGTAATGAAGATGAATGCCTTAGATTAGCAGTGAACGCAGCACGACATGGCACACCTGGCTGAGAGCGCAAGGCGGCTGCTCGTACAAACGCCCCAGATACGATGGAGGAGCGCCAGCCTCCAGGGCCCAATTCATCAGCAACACACGTTTACCGTATGTACCATTCACATTTCACCAACCCAAAGCACCTACCAAACCCCCCCTCTGCATCCCCACTCTGCAGCCACAATCAACTGCAGTGATGGAAGGAACACTCAAACGTTTTATTTAAGGAAAGGTACAAATACCCAATGAAAAAGGATATATTACATTACTGAAAATTTTGCATCTTTCATCACCTAAACTGGTGAATGGTGCAAACTCTGCAGGAAAGCCGACAAAAATATCAACCAAAACAATCCCAAAAGCTGCATGTAAAGCCACAAAGAAGGTGGCCAAGTAAAGCATATTAACATATCAAATAGAATTTGCATGATTTGCATCTTATTCATTTTTATTCTTTTAAATATTTGTATTGATAAAGTCAAGTTGAGAATGGCGGCAGCAGCATGTGTACTGACGTGTACATTTTTCTGAATAGTTTGCATGGTCTCTTCATTGGTTCCTACAAACATGACTTGGTGTCATTAGAACCCGTCAGATCTCAGGACACATGATGCTCTCCGGAGAGCCTTTGACAGACATGGAGTAATACAACCTAAAAATAAAGCTTTTGACCTTTACTGCATCATTCTAACTTCTGAACTTGCTGGAATTCGACTAGCAATCATAAAAAATAACATTACAGACATAAAAAAGTGCTGTGTTTTGTTTGTGTTTTGCACTGGCTGCATTTACGTGAACCAGATCTACAGGCAGATTTGACAAATTAAACCTTTTTCCGTTGCATATTCTACGGTACTCTGAGCATGAGTTATAACTCAGGCTGTGGGTGAAGACAACTAAAATGACATGGGCTGTGCTATATTTTACAAAACCATAAAAGGCTTTTTTACTTAGAAAGAACATACACAGATAACACACACACCCTATAGTGTCACGATTGTGTGTGTTTCCCTGATGAGGAGAGAGGAAACTGGAGTCGAGGCAAACAGTGTGGGTTTTCCCCTTTTTTTTTTTTTTTTTTTTTTTTATTTACAGCTTCTTCTCTCCAGAAGCTGGTTATACAAACAGAAACCCTCGCCCACCTGTGTCCACTTTGTGAGCTGGATGTGTGGGCCTGCACTGTCAGGGTTACAGCAAACCACAGCCTGTTTTTCTGCTGCGATAAGGGCGCGGGAACTACTTCAACCATTTGCAGCCTTAGTTGCTGCATGATTACCAGTAAGACTTTATTTAAGGGGGGAGCTAAAGGAAAGATGAATACTAGTCATCTTTGCACTTTGAATTAATTGAGCTAAGCTGCATACTGTAGCCTAATTAACATCTGAAAGGTTAGATTTGACTGTACAGAGTCTATGGTGAAACAAGCAAGCAGCCGGATTATCTCTGACTCTCTCCAGCTGCATCTGGCTCTGTACTTTCATATTTTTCAATATCACCAGTTTTGGTTTAAATTGTGCAAACTACCTCTAATTAAATGTACTCCCATTTAAAACCCAATTTCCTGAGCTTCCTGCTCATTTGAATTGGAATTTAAATGAGTCTGACCCCAGTAAGTAAATGCAGTGGCCTCTTTTTCACTCCCTCGCCTCCTCTGGGTCTGGGATCATTCATGAATCACAAATAATAAATCTGGGTTTATTTCCTGCAATTTTGATCCAGGAATCAAAGGAAGAGGTTTGCTGTGCCAGTACAAACGCACACAGAGGCACACTGAGCCAAGAGTGTGACACTGTGATCTTGTCTTGACTCTGTACTGTTAGTTTGCCAGTTAAATAATGGCCAATTACTGTCATGATTATTTGCATTAATATAATAACTGTATACTGTATTATCTCTTTTATATATCCAGCACACGTTGCCTGAACACACACACACACCTGCTTTGCCTTCAAAAACATACTCACATCTGGAAACAAACTTGTGTAACTACAGTTTTCTGCTTTGGTAGCTGAGCAGCAGAGGTGTAATGCCTTGCCCAAAGGTGCATTAAAGATAAATGATCTTCAAAGTTGGTCTAGGAATCAAAACTTTGACCTCTTAACTCTCTGTTTCTCCTGGAGCTGTGATTTTGCACCACTGGAGCATAACATATTCCAGATGTTAAGATTAATACAGATACAACTAATTAATAAATCAGCTGATCAACAGGAAAATCTATCAACAACAATTTCCATAACTGATGTATCATTCTGAGTCAAGTAAAAACACAATTCTGGTTCAAACTTCTCAAATGTGATAATTTTTGCATTTCTTTGTTTCATATTACTGTAAATTGAACCACTTATTTAAACCATTGTTCAGACAAAATAAGCAATTAGAAGATATCATCCAATCATGAAAGAATTAATTTTTTAAAAATTGATAGATGAATAATAAAATCATCAGCTGCAGCCCCACTCGAGATTGTAACGTGAAACCCTTATGCCATTAAACAGGAGTGCTGTAAATCAGTCTATCCAGAACAAATAGAATCAAACTGTCTGATGTTCATGGACTACAGGGACAATATTACCTCTGTCCTGTCCAGGTAGTCCATCAGCATTAAATGGAAGTCATACACTGAGTCCGTGCTGCTTATCATAGGAGCCAGAGGAGCGTAAAGCGAGACAGTTCAGCCTTTCAGGATCTCACAGCTAAGAAGATGAGCAGATCTGTAACACTCGGCGCCCTCACAAGGATATAGCTCCGCACTCCAAGTTCAGCACCCAATGCCTCCGCTGGGGCCTGACAGGAAACAAGCCGCCTCCGTTTGACGAGGCAGACGCGGGAGGTCATCCAGAACCTGCGCTCACAATGCCAGACTATTTGACATCTCAGAAAGCACTGAGCACAGCTGGGTCAAAGGTCACCTGACAAGCGTTGCTGAGCCCCAGCATTATCAAAGTTGTCAGGGAGATCAAAAGGCTGCTGGAGGAACTGTTCCATGGAGGAACTGCAACTACTTCTGGGTTGTACCATAAAAAAACTCTTCATATGGAAATAAACACCCAGTCAAACCTGCTCTCCCAGTGTCATATTCTTTAAAGGGCACAGATTTGTAGCACTGCCTCTGTGCTGCAGCGTCCCTTAATTAGAGTTACAGCAGTTTATTGGTTTGCCAATACATCAGCAGATATATGACAAGAGGTTCCTCCCTAAATACTGCGAGTGAATATGTTATTATTATTTAAAGTCAAATGTCTGACTACAGAGACTGTTCCAGTGTGGTGTGGGAGGATTTTATGCAACAGCTTCAGGCTGCAAGTCAGTAAAAACCTGCAACAAAAACCTGCTTCACCCTGCCTTCAGGAGCTGCTCGCCTTAAAAGGATTTCATTAGTGTAGCTGCAGTGGAGTGTTTTGGTGTCTCATGACAGTCTAAATGTTGCTTTATAAGCCTCTTTTGCATTAAAACATGAGTGATAATGGGTTTTTGAGGGTGACACTGCTATCAATATTAGAAATCAGACTGGCTGATATCCTTTTGTTGCATAAACACATTGGCAAGGATCCAAATTTGGTCATTCAAGACAAAGATATATCAAGCAGCATATTTTACTTTGTTTTACATGTCTGCTGGGACACTTGTTTTACTTGAGACTTGACTACCTGCAGACTTGACTAGAGACTTGAAAGCAACAATCTGAATAGGTTTGACAAGGTAAAATCCCAGGATTAACAAAACATAATTCATTGCCATGCAAGCATTTTGTACCTTACAGTATGTACGTCATTATTAAGGCTTTACTGCAGAGTGTGGATGAGTAAGGAAAATCAATGGTTTTCCCATTTTATGTTTCTACAAGTTTTGAGGAATGTTAGCAGCCTGTAGACTGATTGCACCCAATGGACTGGGTCCAACTTTTAGTTTTCAACCTCATTACTGTCCTGAAGTTGCATTACTGTAAGTAAAATCTGCTACAGCTAATTTTGTAGAATCAGATTTTCTTATTTGATGAAACTTCCATAAAAATGCATTGAATGGAGAGTCTCAGGTATGTAGAAATGCTTGTAAAACAGCTTCAAAAGGAAAATGTTCAAATCTAGGGATCTAGACCTGAAGGATTTGAAGTGTGACTTCCAATTTGCCAAGAAGACTTGAGACACGACTTGGACATGCCATGGAAGACTTGAGAAACAGTTCTTGTGTAAACCCACTAAAGAAACCATTTGGAGAGCAGGAAAGTTGGTCGAGCTCATAGCAGTGTCAACAGAGAGACTCTCCTCTTACCTTCTAAGCAGCACGTCCTCCACAGGCCTGAGTGGGTCATCACCTCCTCGTTCTTCTTGCTGGTCTCGTTCTCACTGACAGACTTGGTCTTGCAGACACCACGGGAGTACAGCCAGTAGTCTGTGCCGACCGCGATGGTCATGAGGCTGAAGGCCGCAAAGGCTCCCACCGTGGTCAGCAGCATCTGGACTCCGCGGTCGAACAGACCCATGTTTCCGCATTCCATGAAAGGGGGACCCCCTTTCCTCTTGATGTACAGGAAGTAAATATTTGAAAATTTGCGGGACCAAATCAAACTGAAAAAATGGGCTATACTTGAGCGAAAGGAGGGGGAAGGAGGATGCGGTAGGAACCTTATGGTTGCGTTTGGGTGAGGACCAAAACACGAGAAAAAATGGGGATTCTTCTTGGAAGGTAGGGAGGAAGCGGCAGATATGTCTCTCCTCCCTGATGCTTTTTGTTTGTGTCCAAAAAAAGATGGAAATTCAGGTATGCAGAGGCTAAAAGCACCTCAGTGTCAGCTGCAGATGGAGCCTAAACTACAGACACTTGTAGCAAAAAAATAAATAAATTAAAAAAGCTACAAACATTGAGCTATAAAGGATTAATTATGTCCTGAAGCCTTTAGTGGCAGAGCTGAGCCTAAAAATAACCAAGATAAACCAAAATGAGAGGAGGTTTATTCTCTGCAGGCTTGCTAAACACTAGACAACCTGTTTCTGGACTTGTAAAGGTTACAGCAAAGCGCTGTGTGGACACAGCTGAATTAACATGAGCTCAAATGGAGCAAAAAGATGGTTGGGGGTGGTGTTAGAGTAATGGCAGGTGTACAATACAACAGTTCAATAGAGTCTGTTACAGTGAGTTACAATTACTTTAGTCAGAGGCTATAATGTTGCATTTACATGTGCTAGTAGGAAGTCAGGATTATAATCAAAGCTATCCTAAAGGCTATTAATATGAATATTATTCTACTGAGTTTTGTTAGGAAAGAGTGGAAAAGCAAGGAGGTAAGGGAAACGAAGGGCAGCAGGGAAATCTATCATATTAGTGGCAGAAAAGAGTAAACAAATGGACAATTCAAGTCCTTTCAAGGGGAAATAAAAGAAATTTTGGGGATTTTTTTTTTCAAGAAAAAATATATTACACTGGAAGAAGCTATGATTCTTTACAAATCAGCCCTACACCAAGGAATGAGGAAATCAAGGCTCAACGAATAAATTAATTAATTAGCAGGGTTTAAAAAACACACAAACCCGATAGAAATCAAAGCCGACAAGAAAAAAAAACCCAAGAAAAATTAAATTAAACGCTTAGATTTTCCTTTTTCCTAAAATTTTGATCCCCAGTTTCCATATGTAGCCCTATAGCTCTGGGAAGGTTTCCGCCGAAAATGGGGGTCTGCGGTCAGAAGAGGTTCCGTCGTCGACGATCCGGAAAGAGCGGGGAGCATCCAGCAAGGCAAGCCGACCATCACTCGACATAGAGCCGGCAGGAGGAGGACGAGGAGTCGGTGGGAGCGCAGCCGNAAGCCGACCATCACTCGACATAGAGCCGGCAGGAGGAGGACGAGGAGTCGGTGGGAGCGCAGCCGCAACCGATGATGTTTCCCTGGATGGAGCAGGAGGATAACGCCGCCGCCACTGCCGCTGCTGAGGCTTGGATATCCAAATTCACCGTGGCAATATCACACCCAGGACGGTCCCGTTTGTAAAGCCCTTGCTCCATGTACTAGGTGGGAAAATAAATGTTGATGAAGGTTGCAATCCTTTTCTCCCTCCCTTCCTCTTCTCCTCCTTGCGCTCTTGGATGCAGGTTCAGCCGATTGCAGGGAAAATAGAGATATTACACAACCAAAACGCGCGACTTCCACAGATCCACGCAGAGCTTGTGTTGTCACGATGTCAGTGTCACTACATTAAGTTTACAGCCTCTCAACCCGCTTTCTGCTGGATGATGAGTAATGTCAGTGTAGGAAGCTGCTCTTAATTCTGCAGGGTAGTTCTTCTTCTTCTTCCTCTTCTTCTTGGAGACGGGTGAAAGGCCTTCGGTGTGTGTGTGTGTGTGTGTGTATGTATGTGTGTGTGCTCTGTGCTGCAGCAATGGAGGCTCGTTGCTGGAAAGATATTAAAGATTTTTAATTCCGCTTCTAAGTGGAGGGGGCGGAAGGAGGGGGTGTTGCGATGGTGGTCTCTCTCTCTCTTTCCCTCTCTCTCTCTCTTTCCCTCTCTCTCTCTCTCTCTCTCTCTCTCTCTCTCTCTCTCTCTCTTTAGATGTAGGATTACCGAATGGCATGGTGCACACAGGCTGAGATTTATGCATTTGTAGCCATTATTGTCCCATCCAATTGTTGCGGCTGCTCTTTCCTGAAGTAAAAACTAAATGATGCACACATTTTTTTGCGTCCGACTTGCGGCTTCACTCCTTTGTCTTTTTTTTTCATTGCATTAATAACTGAAATTTTAGAAAACAGCTCACAGCTTTAAATGCAGAAATGGTGGCCTTTTTTTTTTTTTTTTTTTTTTTAAAAACAACCAGCACTGATTAGAAAGGCCGTAATGTTACTTTTCCATCAGTGACAATTAGAAGCGAGGACAAGGCTTAACAGACTTAACTCTTGTTTATTAGAAAAACGATTGATTTTGGTCATATTGAGTATTTCTGAATTCACTGCTATACTGAATATATATATATATATTATTAAAAATGACCGAGTCAGTGGGATTAGTATGTTCGCTCACAGAGCTTCAGCCATGGTGCTTAAAGTACAGCTCCCTCCAAACAACTCCCACAGTGGAGTTTGTTGCCCCCTGCTGGTGAAACACCTTTATTGCAACTACATTTTGAAAACTTTCAAATCCAGACAGTCCTCCTGCTCTAGTGTGCCATCATCATCATCATCACCATCATTATCATCTCAACTATCAACTCAGAGAGCCTCCACTCCCATTCTATCACCTAACCACCAAGTCAAATCAAGTCAAGTCTATTTGTTTACAATGTCTCAAAGTGCTTAACACAGCAATGTTTCCAGGCACAGCCAACTCTCTTCAGAGATAAAGCATTTATCTCTGAAATTTGTCCCTTGTTTGCATTTTATAAATCAGCATTGATAGTGTAATTTTGTAACGTGCAAAATGTGAAAAGTAAAAAGTGTAAGACTTTTTCCCTCCACAAAAAATTGGTATATAACAAATTAAAATTATATACTGTACACTGTATAATGCCATTGGTTATAAAATGCTTCCCAATCTGACAGTGAAAAGATGACTGACTTGTAAGTTTGTTTGTCCAAAGTTAATAAAAAATTATTAAATTATAAGTTAAGAAAAAACAAACAAACTCAAAATTATCTTTAATGCCATATGGATAATGTCCATTTTCTACACAGCATTTAAAGGTGTTGATGACAGTAAAAGTCTTTATTACTTAAAAATATACACAAGGTAACACTGATAAAGTACAATTATTCTGTTTTATCAATACAGTATTTTGTAGTGAGAATGCAAAGTTGATTAAATTAATATTCCATGTGATGTATCTATTATTAATTATTATTTATTATTATTATTATTCATTTATTTATTTGTTTATTTTGGTAGTCCTGCAGCTGGTAAATTCTTCCACTTTCTTATAGTTAATGGATATTTAATGTGTTCAGACGATTTTCTGCCTTTACCTTTGACCATTTGACCATGAAAGCTTTTGTACTTTTTTGAGTTTTCCCTGTTCAAAAGCTTTAAACACATTTTCCCCAGTGGATTACAACTTTAGCACAGTTCTGTTTAAATTATTGCACTTTTATGCTTAACTTACTTGAATGTGCATGTAGAGACTCGGCACCTTGCTCAAGGACACTTCTTCAGGACAAACACCTGTTGTTTGGATTTTGATATGAAAATGGGCTCCTTATTAGCCAAGTTATACAGCCTCCTGTAAAAAATAAATAAATAATAAATAAATAAATACAAAGAAGAGATAATTCAGCAGATTGTTTTTAAAGGCTGGCATGGTTAATAATTCATAAGACTCGACTCCAGTCTTAACTCTCTATTAGGCCTGCGACAGTGGAGCAATGAATCTATTACTGGGCTGCACAAGAGGACATGAGTGCAAAAAATGCCTTATTTTAGTAAAATAATACATATTTCTCATATTTAGTCATATCTAAAATAGCATCAAACCAGGTCACCATTGTCAACAGTTTACTTGTTTCAATCCATCACAAGTGGGTCAAGCATAACAACAATGAATATTTTTGTTCAGCTACTCATATCCAGTATTGTCAGATTTCCTGTGCAGGTTGGATGTTTCTTTGTGAAAAATGTGCTTATCATATTTTTCTCTGGCCTCAGGGCACGTCAGGTGCTCAGATAAGTTGTGTTCAGAAACAAGTTTGGACAGGGTTGTTACTCATAGTTCAGCATTTATTGGCTCTGAGCTGTGCTGCTGTATAAAATGTTTTCTATATTGAAGAAAACTGGGAGAAAAAAATGAGCTAAATGGAAAATAGATGCTACAATTCTGATTAATTTGAACTTTCCTTGTTATATTCTTTATGTTTATGTATATTCTCTGAATACACTTCCTCAAGAATTACATCATGAAACCTGCACTGATTCTGCATGAGGATCTCTCTTGCACATACCAACACTTTTCCCTGAAGACAAAGCTTGAGCTCTAGCTAATGACCTCTTTGATTCTTCCTCTGTGCCAGGATTTGGGACACTCTTTATTTGCATTAAACAATTATCCCTGACAGGCAAGGGTGCACAAATCAGGTCCCAGGCCCACACCCACGCCGGTCCCAGATGGACTCTTTATGCCAATCTGACATTAACTCAGCAAGCTGCAAATCCAGTCCTAATCAAGGCCTTGTTAAAGCACCCCTGAGCATTGGCTTAGGGAACGCTTTTAGTAAATTGTGCTCTGGAGGAAAACAAAGGGAGAAAGAAGAAAAAGATGGGGCTCTCTTAAAGCCCTTTGAATGTTTATTTCAATTCACAGGAAGTGAACAGTGGGAGTCTCTGGGTGATGATGCACCCATGGGCCCTCTGGTCTGCATTGTTCATTGCTTTCTTCCCTCCACTCTGAGAAGACCTGCTGTAACATACAGAGGTCTCTGGGGAATTTTCTGAGAAGGGAAATTGGATTGCATAGTGTATAGCTGGAGTAGTGTTTGATTAACTTTAATGATGCATATGGCAGATAATGATACATATGTTTTGGGGTTTAAACTGGCAACTACCAGCATTTTGTACTGTTCGTTTTTATTGAGTTGGATGATTCCATGCTACAACAATTCTCATGGAATTTTATTGTGAACAGATTACAAAAGTCTGTANGCGCGTTAAAGCTTCTTAAAGGGTCAGTTCACCGAAATAAAAAAACATGCTTTCCAACTTATTCCACATGGTGGCTAGGTATAATTAATGTTAATTAATTAATGTTGTTCTTTTACAGACTTTTGTAATCTGTTCACAATAAAATTCCATGAGAATTGTTGTAGCATGGAATCATCCAACNTACAGACTTTTGTAATCTGTTCACAATAAAATTCCATGAGAATTGTTGTAGCATGGAATCATCCAACAGTTTCAGTTTTATGTGGCAAGGTTTTGAAATGTGTACTGAGACATTTGCTGCTACCAAAATCCATCTATCCATCCATCCATCCATCCATCCATCCATCCATCCATCCATCCATCCAAGAAAAAGAAGAAAGTCTCCAAAAATACAATCAAGTAACATCGCACCGAAGTACACACACCAAAGTCACCAAAATCACACCGAAGTACAGCAGGTTAATTGCCAATCTCTACCTCTCTACTCTCTCTCTGCCTCTACTTCTCTACCTCTGCATCTCTCTCTCTACTTCTGTCTCTGCCTCTACCTCTACCTCTACTCTCTCTGTCTCTACATCTCTTTACCTCTGTCTCTCTACTTGTCTGTCTTCGTCTCTATACCTCCATTTCTCTGCCTGAATCTCTCTGCCTCTGTCTCTCTAACTCTATCTCTACTTGTCTCTGCCTCCATCTCTCTACTGGCCATCTCTCTGCTTCTGTCTCTGTAACTCTACCTCTCTACCTCTTTACTCTCTCCTCTACATCTCTCTATCTCTACCTTTATCTCTATCTCTACCTCCATTTCTCTGCCTCTGTCTCTCTAACTCTATCTCTACCTGTCTCTCTGCCTGTCTCTCTACCTCCATCTCTCTACCTCTGTCTCTCTGCCTCTGTAACTCTACCTCTTTATCTCTACCTCTGTCTTTGCCTCTGTCTAACTCCACCTCTCTACTCTCTCCTCTACATCTCTCTATCTCTACCTGTCTCTCTGCCTCCATCTCTCTAACTCCATCTCTGCCTCTGTCTCTCTCGTGTCACGGCGCTGTCCTCTGGTCTCTTGTGTTCTGTTGTGTGTTTGTCGATGTTACGCAGTTGTGAGGACACTGCCATGTCAGCAGTGTTTCCACCCTGATCCCAGAACGTCTGCGCTGAGCCGAGCGCAGCTGAGTGAGCGCTTTGACACGGCTGTCCCTGCAGCGCTTCTCCCCCAACACACACACACTACTGAGAATTACAATCAATTCAATTTCCTCTTTTTGCTCATTGTTGTGGTCTTCTGGCTCCAATTACGCTCTACAGTTGCCTCTGAGTGGCTGTCACCAACTCCTGATATAAAACCGCCAGCAGCCATTCCCAATAAACAAGATCTGAAAAACAGTCCAGCACAAAGTAACTGGGAGACAAATTTGTCTCCTGTCAAGAGTTTGTGGAGGTCAAAACAAAGCTCATCAGAGACTGAATACTGGACTTACATTTATCAGGTGGAAGGAAACCTGACTACAATGGGTTGATAATGTTTTAAGTCACCTAGTTGCTAATATCAGTTATTGCGCCCTTAAACTGAATTCTGAATACTGAACTTTTACATGTAATGGAGCATTTTTTTCAATGTGACATTAGTTACTGTATATACTCGAGTATAAGCCGAGTTTTTCTTTTTTTTTTTTTTTTAACCAAATTTCACAATGCAAATCAGGGGGTCAGCTTATACATGAGTAATTCAAATCAGATCCCAGAGAACAAAATTTCCAGGGGTAGAAATACTGCCCATTACCACTACCCATGGAAAATAGTTTAAATCAAACCTTAGAATGATGTATTTCCTGACTTGCCAAAACTTAATGTTAGCTTATGTCACTTATGGTAATCAGCTGTTTACCGGTACCGGTACATGGATTATTTTCAGAAAATCAAAGGAATACTACGACAATTCTCAGAAAAAACTAATACACTAATACACTACTAATACACTTCCGTAATGTCAGGGGGCTCGATAAAAAGACAGTGAAAAAGAGCAAAATAAGTGCAATAAGCCTGAAATTGTATTATGAGTTTATATTTAGTCATGCTACACTCAGAGAAGCTAATCTATTAGCCGCCCACCTGCTTAGCAAAATCAACACCCATATCTTGTAGTGCTTAGTTTTTAACCTCAGCACAAACATGAAATAACCTCTGATATGATAAGGGTCCGTTTCAATGACTTTGAGTGACTTTGCACCCTACAGCAACAAAAGCCTTTTCACAGTTGTTTTAACACACTGAACACTGCTCCATATGACCAATAAAATGAATTTCATGTGGAAAATCAGTTAAGTCTACTTTTAAAGGACCATACCAGTGATTTTGCATGTTTAAGACCAATAAATACCACCCACATAAATGTTACGTTACTGACAACCAATTTCCAAAACATAAAACCGTATTTTAGTTTTCCTGTTATTTTGCCAAATTCCCTAATCTTTCAAAACAAAGAGTTCAGAGTAGACACACAGTTAAAATTCAATGTTTCACCTGCTAACACTTATGCATGATTGTGGAAGGCATGGTCATTTTAATTTCTCAGTAAAGCTGTCTTCTCCTGGGACTATATTCCCTGGTGGAGACATACATTGTCTTCTGTGCAGCTCCGTGTTGGACTGGCTAATAAACTTACTTCAACAAAAAAACGTAACAGATGTAATGTTCGCTGTTACGGGTTACTTATCTCAATCGCATTTCAAGTCTCAACAAGTTGATTTTAATAGTGTGCTGGAATGAACTGAAACTAATGACAGTCTGGAAGGTAGGAAAAATAATTCTAAAATTTACCACTCCAGTAGTATATTTTAGGAATGGTTGGCAGCAATGTAACATGCATGCAGGTAGGACATATTGGGCTCAAACATGCAATATCACCAGTATTGTCCTTTAAGTACTGACATATACTGTATGTCGTCACTTTGTAATGTGGTTGAGTGGAGAAAGTCTCTCAGTTACAGTTTCTCCGCCAGTTGTGGGATTCGAGTCCACGTCTTGAACCTCTCAAACCTCTCGTGGCCAAACTGTTATCAGCTGTGAAGTGCAGTCAGCATGACGCTCGCCGTCCCAGTGTGCAACTTTGTGAGTTTAGTGGCACGGTTATTAGCGGTGCGATGCTGACTGTGCTGAGCAGATTGGAGATGCCGTTGTGTTGCCTCGGGGTACAAACACAGGTACTGTATGTGTGCGACTCAAACTGACAGCTCCTCACTTCTGGCCTGCCAGCTGTCATTTTTCACTTCCTTTCTGCTCCTTTTCACACTTCTAACAGGAAAACAAGCTTAACAAGAGTCATAGATGATAACAGTTCTATCTTTCAGCTACTGAACAGCTTTCTTTCTTTCTGATTTTCCCCTTCCATTCTTGTTTCCTTCTTCCATTCTATCATGTCTTTTCTTTTCTTTCCTTCCTTATATCCTTTGATTCCTTTGTTCTTGCCTTCTTGCTTTTCTTCCCTCATCTTCCTTTCTGCTTTTTCCTCTTCCTAACTTCTTTCTTCCCTCTTTTCCTTTTTTCTCTTAACCTTCTTTCCTTCCATCTTCCATCTCTTTACTTTCTTCCCCACATTCATTCCCTTCCATTCTTTTTTTCTACATCTGACTCAATGCTTGTTTCTTACTTCTCTTCCTTGTTTGTTTTCCCTTCTCTTAATTCATTTTCTTGCTTCATTCTTCTTCCTTCCTTCCTCATATTTTTTTCCTTCCTTCTTTCCTTCCTGAATGATACCACCTTTACAGAGCTGCTAAGCTTCATCATAATGTCTGTACACTGACATATCACTCCAGCATTAAGTGCTCATTCATCTCACAGCAAAGAGCAGCAGAGAGGCTTTCAGGGTACAGCTCTTTTTCTCCCTCACATATTAATTAAAAGCTATTGTTTCTGTAAAAGAGAAAGAAAAAGAATATACAGGTCAGTTTCCTAGAAGGTCTGAGCTGTAAACCAGTGGCCTTTATCAGATCTGAAATTGCTGCATTTCTGACAGTTCACAGTCTCTCTGCTGCAGCTGCTGTCTGATCTGAGATCTGTGCATCGTGAGCGCAGAGCCACAGATCTGAGCTTACATGGCTGGTAAGGAGCAAACGAGATCAGCTGGGAAGAAATAAAGATGTTCTGGATGCCCTGTTTCCATGGAAACAGCTCAGAGCCCACCTTACCCCCTATAGCTTGTACATACTAGAATTCATTGCCAGAGTGCGTGTGTGTGCTGTGTGTATGTGTGTCTGTGTGAGATGTCTTAATATGTCCACTGACATTTGCGGTGATTTTAAAATGGGTCATCTAATTAGTGATCCTACCATTTTATCAAGCCGACTCTCTCTGACATCCATGTTTAACAGCCATGTTAGATCTGTCGTTCCACACAAACATATTTAAGAAGTTATAGTATTTAAAAGTTTAACATAAACGCTCCAGGAAAATGGGTTTACTTCGTTTAGTTTCAAGATGGCTTTACACAAGACCTCTAATTTGTTACTCTGTTAAAAGTCTTGTGGTGCAAACATTCCAAATTTAGACCTTTTTGTATTTTCCTACATACAATCAACAGCAGCATTGGGTTTTCTCAACTGCTGCTGCTTTCTCACAGAATTCAAATGTGTTAAGTGTAATCTTGTACAATTGACTAATGAAGCACCTTTCTGATAAATGGCACTGTCCACCAGAATCCCCTGATGTCAACTCCATTTACATGTTTGTAATGAACCTGAATTCAGCGTCTGTAGAAGAACAATAAACCATCAATACAGGCTGTCATGTCGTCATGACAGCCTGTATTGATGACGCAAAGAACCTGTGTGTCCTGACGTTATAACTGGCCGGTTATAACGTCAGGACACACAGGTTCTTTGTTACACTAAATATAAACAATATTTTATAACCACGGTAATTCAATATTCTGTATTCAGTTAAATTTAAAACAGGAAAACCAGCAATAATGCTGTACTGTACTATTGTACTGGATTGTACAATAGTCCCACAGTGAAGCCAACCTTTATCAAGTTTTTATTTTTCTATTTTTGTTAAGCCTCTGTCAAAAGGTGGTAATAAAATTGTGGTGTTGCATTACATCAAAAGATGTTCATGTAATTTTGTCCACCCCTGGCATTTAAAATACTGTTTGTAACTACTGATATGATTCTGTCCTTCTTTACTGGTTTATGCTGCCTTCATGTACTCCATATAAAGTTGTATTTTTTGGTAGTACACTTCAAAAATAAACTAAAGCTGATTGATTTGTGATACAGATTGAAGAAGATAAGGAATTCAAAATGTGTATAACTGACATTTGGATTTTTTTTTTTAATGTTTCAGCCATGACTGAAACTGAAAGTTGTGAGGCACTGCAAAATCTTTACAGTAAAGGAAGTGGTAAGTTGTTGACTCATCCTTTCTGCTGCCTGACTGCTGTATCTTATCAACTCTATGAATCACAGAAGACAAATAAATGTGCACCTGACTAACACTCCTATTTATTGGGCTCAAATATATTTCTGACAAATTTTACGGCAGCATAGGACAATAACCAGGTTTGCAAGGTGCAATTTTGCTGCTGGTGTTACACTCAAATATGTGAACTATGCCAATATGCCAATCCTGTGACACTACAGAAAAAAGAATGATGGATTAATTTGTTAAAGGTACACAGAAATGTTTCTTCTGAGGGTATCAAATTGTGACATATTAAAATACAAGAATATGTAACTTGGGTACAACTTTTAGAGAAAAGATTGGCCAAACAAAGGTGGAGGTCACTATTTTTGGTAGGCTAACTATCAAAGGTCAGAGAATGTGATGTCACATATATCTGTTTAACACCTGTGTCTTTCTTTATTGCTTCAGCAGCTTAACTGAGGTAAAAGTTTTCACAGATTGTTGATCCCTGAATGAGTTAAGAACAGAAATAGGTGTGGTTCAGTGTACGTAGACGTGGAGAAATGAAAACGAAACCAAACATACCTGAGCACTGCAGCTTCTGTAGCAGTTCCCTCACAGCAGTCCTCACCTAGCGTTAATTTGGAAGTATTTTGTTGTGTTTAACCGATTATTGAATAAAATAGCAACTGAATCGAAATGACTGTCAAATGAGTAAATGTTTTGTAGCACTGATTTAAATTCCCCATCTTGGTTAAGTTCTTCTATCAACGGAAATACACGATGGAGTCACAAAGAACTGACCAGCACACAGGCAGCACACCAGAAGGAAGCAAAAAGAAGTCGGTGTTAAGGTAAGTTTGAGTAAAATAACAAATAAGTTTGCAAACAATAAACCAAAAAAAAAAAAAAAAAANAAAAAAAAAAAAAAAAAGCGAAAAGTTTGCAGAATAATATTCTTAAATTAGTCTTTAGTGAATGCAACTGTAGCTAATAAAATTCAATGTTGAAAGTTTAAGAACTAAATAAACCTTCAGGAAACTTTAACTGTGGAATATCACTCTTTGGCGACATCGCTGGTCATTGACTGTAGGTGCAAGGGAAAACTGGTCTTACAAGTGGAATCTCTCCATCCAACATATAGGTTCATTGAAGTTCTTTTCTTGCCTCAAGTCTTTTTCTTAACCAAAGAGCTAAAAGATGAGAGTACCATATCAGGAGAATAGGGTAGGTCAGTCTGCCCTTATAGACAGTCATTTGTTTGAGTAAAAAAAAAAAATGTTTGGGTATTAAGTCATGCACGGAAAAGAAATAACTATGACAGGGAATCTATGCTTTTTATTGAATTTGTTGAATAAATTAATAACTTACAGTTTTGCACTTTCCAATTCATGTCAGTAGGAGATCTTGACATTTTTTTCTGTATTCAGTTAGATTTAAAACAGGAAAACCAGCAAAAATGCTGTACTGTACTATTGTATTGGATTGTACAATAGTCCCACAGCAAAGCCAACCTTTGTCAAGTTTTTACTTTTCTGTTTCTGTTAAGCCTCTGTCAAAAAGTGTTAATAAAATTGTGGTGTTGCATTATATTGAAAGATGTTCATGTAATTTTGTCCACTCCTGATTGAATAAGAGTGGGTTTTGCCACACTTTCTCCAGCACTGCTACCATGTGGATGTACTGTACATGTCTGACAATATCAGCGTAACTCCAGAGTAAGACTTCTTTGAGATTTTAATACCTAAACTATTGGGATTCTTCTATAAAGACATGGGTGTTTTGTGTTATTTTTTTTTTTTTTTTTTTTTTGGAATTAAAAAGAAATTGTTTGGGTAATAAGTCATGCATGAAAAGGGAAAAAAAACTATGATGAGGTATCTATGCTTTTTATTCATGTAAAATAATTTGTTGAATAAATGAATAACTTAGATTTGCACTTATTTCCATTCATGTCAGAAAGACATCTTGTGGGTTTTTTCTTTTCATTCTGTATNTAGATTTGCACTTATTTCCATTCATGTCAGAAAGACATCTTGTGGGTTTTTTCTTTTCATTCTGTATTTAAATACTACAACAGAAAAACCAGACGATATAATGAAATCCAGTACAACAGCTCTGCAGTAACCTTTGTTAAGCTTTTCCTGTTCTGTTTTTGTTCAGCCTATGTCAAAGGGTGTTGATGAAATTTGAAATTGTGGTGTTGCATTATATCAAAAGATGTTCCTGTAATTTTGTCCACCCATGATTTGAATAGTAGTGCATTCTGCCACACCTTTCTCCAGCACTGTTACAATGTGGATGAACATGTCTGACAATATCGGCATAACTCCAGAGTAACACTTCTTTGAGATTTTAATACCTAAACTATTGGGATTCTTCTATAAAGACATGGGTGTTTTGTGTTANACTTCTTTGAGATTTTAATACCTAAACTATTGGGATTCTTCTATAAAGACATGGGTGTTTTGTGTTACAGAGAGGAACTGCAGGAAGCTTTGTATTGGTACATCTCAGGTACCCTCAACCACATCGACACTGTGAGAAGTTTCTGTGACAAGTTCTCTAAATGGACACTCGGGAGGGAGATGGAGTTGGACATGATGTTAGACATCAAAGATAGGGCTGATAAAATCAATTTAAACATCAGCCATGTTACGAAGTCAGAGAGTAGAGGTAAGGCCGTTTGGGAATACCTGAAGAGCAAGGTGACTCTGAGAGCAGACAAAAGGCATGAAGAACTAGAGAAAGAGCTGGCTGCTGTGGTGAAAGACACTCTGGAAGGCCTGGAGGAACTGAATACCTTCCTGGATGCTGTGGAGAGGCTGGCGGTCACCTCGCTGCATGTGTTCATGGAAGACAACCCTTCATTCCAGCTGCCCCATGGGATCAGCCTTGAACATGTTCAGGCCATCATTCATGCTGCTCGGCTCATCTGCCCACTCCTACTCCAGTTTAAGAGGGATGCCGTGGCCTTCTTCCAGCCCAGCCTTCACAACGTGGAAGTGCTGAATTATCAGTTAGATAAATACATACAGATCACCCAGAGAATCTGCAAGAAGATGGAGAACAGGTAACTTGACAGTTTATTAACAGCATGTTCTTTTCTTTACTGAAATAAAATACAAATTGTGCAAAAAAAAAAAAAAAAAAANAAAAAAAAAAAAAAAAAAGAAAAAAAAAGCACAGTACCAAATCTGCTTATAGAAATTGTCATCTACAGCTCCATCTGTGGCTTTAGTCCAAAGCTGACTAAAAAAACAGAGGTTGACCTCAATGTGGATTTGTCTAAAGATGAAACTGAAGAGATGCTTTGTCACATCAACCTACTTATTGAAATCAGGTAAGTGTGGTTTAATTGGACACATATTATTTAGACTTTTGTGTTACTGTAGATACTGTTTAGTTACTGCTAAAGGAATCAGTGTAATGGACATGTGGGCTCTGTTTTATTTTTATTTTATACTTTTCAAAAATTAGAGACAATGTGGACTCATTAAAAGAAAGAAACAGACAAACCTGTGAGCATCCACCATAAAAATGAAAATCTCATTAATTGTTGCAGTGGAATAAACCAAACAAATCACGTTCAGCAGAGGTTCTTTAAAGTCATGTCCATATTTTTGATAGTTTTCTAAAATGCTGAAATTAGTATTTTGCACTTACATGGATTGTTATATATTGATTTATTGGCTTTTAATTGCAGCTATGGAAATTTTTGTTTGCCATATTCTGTGTTTAAGAGAAGTTCAGAGCTCAGGCCATTTTTGTATTCATCTCTGAAATATAAGCAAGTATAATGCTGCTAATAAGTATGTTAATGCTGGTAATTATGGTATGGGTTAGGATGTCGATTCTTAATTTTTCTTTCTTAACTTTTTGAAACCTAATTTTTTTCTCCAATTCATTTTTCTTTATCAGGATGGACAAGCACTTTAAGTTAGTGTTCTTGTTCCAGGAAGTGTCCTATATGGGCTTTATCAATGAGTTCACAGAGCGGCAGCCCACCATGCAGCAGTTTCTAGAAGACCTGGAGGAAAGTGCTGTTCAGCTGGACAGGATGAATAAGGGGGCAAAGATCTCCAGTGTGGCTGGCAGCTCAGTGGGGGCAGTTGGAGGTGTGCTGTCCATTATCGGTCTGGCACTGATCCCTGTAACAGCTGGTATGTCTCTGGCTCTAACCATGACAGGTGTAGGGATGGGAATTACTAGTGGAGTCAACAGTTTAGTCACCACAGCCACAGAGATCGGAGTCAATAGTAAACATCAAAAGAAAGCCAATGAAGTCTTCCAGAAATTCATGGAGGACGTGAACAGTCTCCAGGATCATCTGGAGGAGGTTTCCAGTCAGGTAGACACCAGAATGGAAATGAGTGGGATAGATGTGGCTGTGGGAATAGGCAAGGTGCTTGCCAACGCTGGTGCTATTGGAAAGGGCATTGATTCCTTCGTTGATGCTGTCTCTGCAGTTAAGATGTTAAAAGGTAAAGAGCTGTTGACAAGTGCTAGCAAAGTGGCGATCCAAGAAGGTAAAGCATTCCGTAATGTACCCAGGGTGGCCTCAGAAATTCCAGATTTAGGACAGGCAGCAGTCAAAGGGCCACTTGCCCTCTCCAAATCAGCCAGGTCTGGTTTAATTGCCCTCAACGCTCTTTTCCTCGGCATGGATGTCTTCTTCATCTGTAAAGACAGCATCAGTCTGGCCAAAGGCAGTGAGAGTGAAGTGTCGCAGTTCATCAGAGCCAGAGCTGCACTTTGGCGTTCAGAGTTGGAGTCATGGCAGAAGATCTATGACTCTGTGCAGCAAGGCCAGAAAACATCAGAAGAAAACCATGCTATCCTGGAGAAGCCATTTTAGCCACAAGGAGAGAGAGAGATAAATACAGAGAAACAGAATTCCTATCTGACAAAGTGGAAGAAAAACAGTTTTGTAGTTTGTAACAGTCAGCAGTTAGACAGCCATGTTTCTCGCAAAGCTCAGTGTGTGACTTTGCCAAATCTTAAGTTGTTTTTAGGTTACATAAATCATACTTGTGTAAAAATTCAATCCTAATTACAGCTGGAACTCAGTGATCATTATCATCATCATGTTGCGTCTTTGAGGATTTTAGTTATAATCAATATGCGTCATTCAGTAACACATTTTAACTAGAACATATAAACAGATAAGCATGGTGAGTTGTTTGTCAACTATAATGGAATAAGTTGGTTAAAGAGACATTTCCAAAGCAACATGCTGTGTTTGACCACATAAGCAAATATTAATCAGCACAAAGCTTTGATGAATTCAGAAAATGTTTTTTTCTTTTCTGTTGAATTAACTTGGCATCATATATATATACATACATATAAACAATACTACTGCTTTTCTATAAATCCCCCAATTATTTTGGGCAAAACTCGACTGATTTTCTATTATGAAACCTGTCAGCTGCACTGCATAGCTGATTATTGTTGCTGTCTTGTAATAATTATGTAATTTGTTTTTAATCAATAAATGCATTGATTCATTTATTTGTCGTTTTTGTGCTGGGTATTTGAGTTGGGAGTTTAAGGAAGGAACAAGTGCCACAACATGTTCTTTCTGTAGCTTTATAACTTGATTAAAACGTTCCACAGACTGTTGATCTCTGAATGAGTTAAAAACAGAAATAGGTGTGGTTCAGTGTGTGTGTGTGTAGAAATGAAAACGAAACAACATACCTGAGCACTGCAGCACCTGTAGCAGTTCCTCACGACAGTCCTCACCTAGCTTTATCAGTATTTTGTTGTGTGTTTAACCGATTACCGAATAAAATAACAATTAAATCGAACCAACTATCAAATTAGTAGGTGTTTTGTAGCATTGATTTAAATTTCTCATCTTGGTCTAAGTTCTTTTATGGATGTAACTACTCGATGGAGCCACAAGGAACTGACAACATACCGGGAGGAAGCAAAAAGAAGTCGGCATTAAGGTACGTTTGACTCTCTAAGATAGTGCTGCAAAGAATGTTCCAAAAAACAAAAAAGAAAAGTTTATAGAATGATTTAATCTTAAATTATTATTTAGTGAATGCCAGCTAGCGTTTCTTCCTCAAACTGTCGCTTATATAAAAAATTTAGGCTAGCTGAAACAAACTAAATAAATTTTCAGGAAACATTCAATATCACTATTTGGCGACATCTACTGGCCATTGACTGTAAGTGCAAGGGCAAACTGGTCTTACAATTGGACCTCAATTTGGCAAAAATTTTACCATAAACACAGTTTGCTTATAAATAATGTGTGACAGTATTTTAGCTGTGCCAACTTTCAAACATATTTAGAGCTAACAAGGATTTGATTGATAAGTTTTGAACTTAGATCTTACTTAGAGATATTGCAGTTATTTATTTTTCAATATATTCTCTCTCCATCTAACATACTAGTGATGCTCAAGAAATTCTGTCCCAGGTCAATTGAAGTTCTTTTTTTACCTAAAGTCTTTTAGTGGTTTGGGAAGAGCTGAAGGTTGAAAGTCCTGTATTTGGAGAATAGGGTGGGTCAGTCAATACTTTTGTCATCATTTTTTTTTTTTTTTTTTTTTTTTTTTTTTTTTTTTTTTTTTTTTTTTTTTTTTT
>VXCM01000560.1:127335-236504 GCA_014773175.1 Lucifuga dentata
AAAAAAAAAAAAAAAGCACAATTACAAATCTGCTTATAGAAATTAATTGTCATCTACAGCTCCATCTGTGGCTTTAGTCCAAAGCTGACAAAAAAAACAGAGGTTGACCTCAACGTGGATTTGTCTAAAGATGAAATACAAAAGATGCTTTGCCACATCAACGAACTTATTGAAATCAGGTAAGTGTGGTTTGATTGGACACAAATATTATTTAAATACTGTTTACAGTTACTGCAAAGGGAATCAGTGTAAAGGACGTGGGATTTTTTTTAACTTTTATTTTATAATCTTCAAAAATTAGAGACAATATGGACTCACTGAAAGAAAGAGAAATAGACAAATCCTTGAGCATCCAACATAAAAATGAAAATCATGTTGTTGCAGTAGAATAAGCCAAACAAATCACATTCAGCAGAAAGTGAAGTCATGTCCATATTTTTGATAGTTTTTTTTCTAAAATGCTAAAATTATTATTCTGTACTTACATGGAATGTTATATATTGATTTATTGGCTTTTTTGCAGCTATGGAAATTTTGATTTGGCATAATTTGTGTTTAAGAAGAGTTAAGAGCTCAGGCCATTTTTGTATTTATCTCTGAAATATAAGCAGCATAATGCTGCTACTTATCTTTATGGTATGGGTTAGAATGCTGCTTCTTAATTTTTCTTTCTCAACTTTTTGAAACCTAGATTTTTTTGTCAAATTTTTTTTTCTTTACCAGGATGGATGAGCACTTTAGGTTAATGTTCTTGTTCCAGGAAGTGTCCTATATGCGCTTCATCAATGAGTTCACAGAGCGGCAGCCCACCATGCAGCAGTTTCTAAAAGACCTGGAGGAAAGTGCTGTTCAGCTGGACAGGATGAATAAGGGGGCAAAGATCTCCAGTGTGGCTGGCAACTCAGTGGGGGCAGCTGGAGGTGTGCTGTCCATTATCGGTGTGGCATTGATCCCTGTAACAGCTGGTGTGTCTCTGGTTCTAACGATGACGGGTATAGGGTTGGGAGTTACTAGTGGAGTCAATAGTTTAGTCACCACAGCCACAGAGATCGGAGTCAATAGTAAACATCAAAAGAAAGCCAATGAAGTCTTCCAGAAATTCATGGAGGATGTGAACATTCTCCAGGATTGTCTGGAGGAGGTTTCCAGTCAGGTAAACACCAGAATTGAAATGAATGGGATAGATGTGGGTGTGTGTGGGGGAGTAACCAAGGTGCTTTATAAAGCATCTGGCGTACTTAGAAAGACCATTAATTTCTCTGCTAAGACTTCTGCTGTTAAGATGTTGGAAAGTGAAGAAGTGGTTACAAGTGCTAGCAAGATGGCGGCCCAAGAAGGTAAAGCACTCCATAATGTGCCCAAGGTGGCCTCAGAAATTCCAGATTTAGGACAGGCAGCAGTCAAAGAGCCACTTGCCCTCTCCAAATCAGCTGGGTCTGGTTTAATTGCCATCAACGCTCTTTTCCTCGGCATGAATGTTTTCTTCATCTGTAAAGACAGCATCAGTCTGGCCAAAGGCAGTGAGAGTGAAGTGTCGCAGTTCATCAGAGCCAGAGCTGCACTTTGGCGCTCAGAGTTGGAGTCATGGCAGAAGATTTATGACTCTGTGTATCAAGGCAGGCGGACATCAGAGAAAAGCCATGCCGTCCTGGAGAAACCATTTTACCACAGAGAGATCAAGAAATACGGAGAAACAGAATTCCTGTCTGACAAAGTGGAAGAAAAAGTTTTGTAGTTTGCAGCAACAGTCAGCGGTTACACAGCCATGTTTCTCATAACGTTCAGTGTGTGACTTTGCCAAATCTTAAGTTGTTTTTAGGTTACATAAATCATACTTGTGTAAAAATTCAATCCTTATTACAGCTGGAACTCAGTGATCATCATCATCATGTTGTGTCTGAGGATTTTAGTTACAATCAATGTGTCATTCAGTAACGCATTTTAACTAGAACATATAAAAATATAAGCATGGGGAGTTGTTTGTTAACTATAATGGAATAAATTGCTTAAAGAGATGTTTCCAAAGGTAAATGCTGCGTTTGACCATATAAACAAATATTAATCAGCACAAAACTTCGATGAATTCTAAAAATATGTCAGGTACCTTTTCTGTTGAATTAATTCGACATGAATTGGATGTTTAATGTGTCACGTTTTGTGAACTGATCCAGTGTTGGCAATGTGTTATTTTTGTAATGCATGTATTTATTGTGAAACTATATTAGTTTCATCACCAGAAAAAACAAACTCAGTATACTGTATACTTCCCTCTTTTCTCCTATCAGATATAATCTTGAATGGATCTTTACACTGGCTTCCAGTCTGTAAATTAGTTAAATAAAAAACAAACAATACTACTGCTTATCTATAAATTCCTCGGTGACTTTGGACAAAACACGACTGGTTTTCTCTTATGAAACCTGTCAATAGCATCACATATAGCTGATTACTGTCACTTTCCTGTGATAATTTTTATGTAACTTTTAATTAATAAATGCATTGAATTCATTTATTTGTCATGTCTAAGTTTTTGTGCTGGGCCTTTGAGTTAGGAGGTTAAGGAAGAAATATTTTTTTGGCTTGAACTATTATGCCTCATTTGTGAACATCAGCCACAAGGGGGTGCTATTGCAATCTACAGCAGCCCTTGAAGGCAACATACAGTAGTTGATGGGGTTCTAATAAAATCATTTACGTGCTTGTATGAATCTTTAAGTACATTATGAAATTAAACAGAGTCATTACTCAGAGGGTTCTGCCTATATCAGTAAAAGTTAGATAATTTGATGCCCCTTTAACGTCACAAAACTAATAATGTGCTTTAATTCAAGCCTGCCGGGGGTGGGGGCATATGACTACACGAAGAAGAGGCTATAAGTGCTGCTTATGTCATAAACAAAGTCCAAAAGTTGCACCAGTGAGCTATACAGTTTTTCTTCCTTTTCCTAACAGCCTCATGTTCATATCCTCTTTTTTTTCTGTCTGTGTCATAAGTAACATGGAGAAGATCAATGACTATCTATGCAGATACAAAAACTACAATTTTGCCACTGGTTACACTATAGTAGAATACCTTGATTCACTTCAGAGCTTTAAAATACGTGACAGTGACATATTCCTGGTCACTTATCCAAAATCAGGTAAGTGAGAGAACTCTGCAGCCTCCACTTTTTGTCTTGAGGCAGATTCAGTGATCCTGTCAATACTTTATATTTCCTCACACACACAGGTACGATATGGACTCAACAGATCATCATCTCAATCTGTGAATTGGAAGGTGGTCTGAATGATTATCCCAACAACCTGGAGCAGATGCCGTGGCTGGAGTACAAGGAGGGTCGAGAAGATTACTCTCTGCGACCTTCTCCACGGCTCTTCGCCTCTCACCTCACCCCGGCTCTCTTGCCTCCAGGACTGAAAGACAAGAAGGCAAAAGTAAGTATAAAAGAGACTAAACTATGGAGCCCGGGCGATGAAATTTGTAAAAATGAATGAATAACACGTGGCCACGTGTTACTAATGCGTGCAATATGGTGGCCGAGAGAGGTCACCGTATGCTACTTTGAAAATGAACACAACAACAGCGTGTTCATCAACACGCCGCATTTACTGAAACGCCACCAATATCACGTAACGCCACGGAAGTGAATGAAACAACGGACAATAATGAAAACATAACGAAAGTGAATAAATACACAATGGAAGTTTATCGGGAAACTTTGAAAGCGGACAGAGCACAGAAGCGGGTGTTGCCGAAACGACAAGTATATATCAACTTTAATATGTAATTCATATATTAGATATATTAACTACACATTTACACGTTTTTTTTTTTTTATAACTGAGAACCCCAGCACTACAAATACAAATATATCCGATTACATATCATGTCGTGTCATACATATGACATGCATCTAAAGTTTATCTGGGACTCAGCAGAGCAACAACAGCAACCTTAGATGTTTGTGGCCAATGTGTCATTCCCAGAAATCGAAGCATTTAACAATACTCATGTTGGTATGTACAACAAGTTGGTTGAGCATTCCTACGGAAGCCCAGAGCTGATGTTATCTAGTGACGTCATTCATCCCCCGGCTCGGCGGTTACTGGTTCAGTGAACGATCAACAGCCTCTTCATTTAAGGCAACGATGTTCCTTAGTGGACGCTCACATCAAATGCCACAAACTAAATCAGTGACATGAACGGGTTTTTCTCACTGGACAGTCCAACTAATCAGAATTTGTAAATGATCTGAACTTCTCAAGTCTATTAAGTGATGCACGAAGTTATTAGATGTGGTTTTACTAATTAAATAATTTTCCTTTCTGTTTATGCACTTTTAAGTACATATCAACTGAAAAGATAGCTAAAGAGGGACCATTGTCACAGATAAGTTGGTGCCTTTTAAACACCACAAACTAATAATGTGTTTTAATTCAAGCCTGCCAGGGTTGACAGTAAGGAGAGGCTGTTAATGCTGCTAATGTCATAAACAAATAAAAGCTCAAAGTCCAACAGCTGTGCTAATGTTTCTCATTTTTCTTTTCCCTGACAGTCTCATATTCAAATTGTCTTTTTTTTTTTTTTTTTTTTTTTTTTAATACTGAATCAGAAGTAACATGATCAATGATTTTCTATACAGGTACAAAAACCACATTTTCCCTGCTGGTTACACTGCTGGTTGCACTCAGTTTTTTCTTCCTGGAATAATCGTAATGTTATAATTGTATCAATAATAAACTTGATTCAGTCATTCATTCATCAAGTTTAAGCCTGTGAGTTGGGAAGTTAAGGAATAAATTAGTTTGACACCTCTATTCCCCCCACTGGTATGTTTTTAATGGTCCCATTAGCCCTTTAAGGTAAAGCTGTTTTTTTTTTTCTTCTGTTTTAGTTTGGGTTTTTTTTNTTTTTTTTTTTTTTTTTTTTTTGGAAATTGTGAGATGCACTAACATAGTAGATGTGATTTTACTTTTTAAAATATTCCCTGTCTGTATGCACCTTTAAGTACACTATTAAGTGAAATGTGGGGGTCTAAAGAGGGACCCTGGTCACAGACACTTTGATGCCCCTAAACACAGAAAAAATAATGTGTCAAGCCTGCCAGGGGTGGCATTTGACTACATGAAGAAAAAGGCTGTAAATGCTGCTTACGTAATAAAGTCCAAAAGTTGCACCAGTGAGCTGTGCAGTTTTTTCGCTCTTCTTTTACCTGACAGCCTCATAATCATATCCTCTTGTTTTTGTCTATATCAGAAGTAACATGGAGAAGATCAGTGACTATCTGTGCAGATACAAAAACTACAATTTTGCCACCAGTTACACTACAGCAGAGTACGTTGATTCACTTCAGAGCTTTAAAATATGTGACAGTGACATATTCCTGGTCACTTATCCAAAATTGGGTAAGTGAGAGAACTCTGCAGCCTCCACTTTTTGTCTTGGCAGATTAAGTGATCCTGTCAATACTTTATATTTCCTCACACACACAGGTACGATATGGACTCAACAGATCATCATCTCAATCTGTGAGTTGGATGGTGGTCTGAATGATTATCCCAGCAACCTGAAGCAGATGCCTTGGCTGGAGTTCAAGGAGGGTCGAGAAGATTACTCTCTGTGACCTTCTCCACGGCTCTTCACCTCTCACCCCACCCCGGCTCTCATGCCTCCAGGACTGAAGGACAAGAAGGCAAAGGTAAGTATAAAAGGCCAGTGAGCAAGGCCCGGGAAAGTGGAGGTGCTGCCCCACCCCCTGTTGGCGGGCTGTGGTACTGCAGCCATATTTTAGAGGGGAGGGCATTGCTGTTGGTGCTACCAATGAATGAATGAATGAATAAATAAATAAATACATACATACATACTTTTTAATGCAAGAGTTGCTACAACAATAACACAGCACCCCCTTATTAAAATACATTCCCAGGGCTATGTCAGTGAGTCTCAAGTACGGAGCCCGGGCCATGACATAAAATAAATAAATAACGCATGGCCACGAGTTATTAATGC
Organism: Lucifuga dentata; assembly: GCA_014773175.1. Taxonomy (NCBI): domain Eukaryota; kingdom Metazoa; phylum Chordata; class Actinopteri; order Ophidiiformes; family Bythitidae; genus Lucifuga; species Lucifuga dentata. The sequence goes on from VXCM01000560.1 coordinate 133,346, forward strand.
ATACAAATGACTTAATTACAAACAAAGAGACCACAGAATAGCTAGCAGCACCTACAAATTGTTTGCGTCCTTGCTGTGAACTTTATGGCAACCGCTTTGAAACAGCTGGAGGCTGTTGGAAGCGTTTGTGTTTTACAGTTTATCACAGCATAAGAGTACTTTAAAAAAATGACATGCAGCATTTCAGATTTGAACAGACATGTAAAAAGCATATGTATATATATATTTTTATATATATATATATATGGAAATGATAAAATCAGCACAAGGTTTTCTGACAACATAAAGGTATCAACAGTAACATCTAGTCTCTGCAAATGATTTTGGGATTCCATTACTCCAAAATGAAACAGCAAAAATTGTTCTTAATGTATGTACTTATAGTCAGGCGCTAGGGGCAGGCTTATGGGGCTAAAGACCGGATGTTTTCCATAAAGCCCCAAATCTTTTTTGTAATAGTGTGTTTTGAATTTTCTTTAGCATTTTTGCACCCAAACTCATTGCCAAGGTAGAACCAGTGTTGTGAACGGATTGGTCGGACCGAATTGGTGGATGGAATGTTTAGAGCACTGTTTAGAGCATTGTAAAGGTTTTCATTTTAAAAGATTTTAAACTTCATATAACTTTTTAAAAGATTTAACATGATTTGTTACATTCCTTAAGCATTTCTCAAATTATATTTAGGTGTGGTAGATATAAAATAGCTTTGAACTGGAGTTAGATCTGGGCTAAGCCCTGGATCTCCACTAACCCTAGATCCTCCCCTGCTTATAGTACTGGAAATGTTTAATCCAACCATACTACTACTTAAGGAACTTTTAAGTTTTAGGGAACATCAGAAATGAGAGACTGTGTTATGTCTGTTTAAAACTGAAAATGTAATTTTTGAAAATTAGCATACACTTACAGCCCAGAAATGTTTTAAAAATATGCTATAATTAATGTGTAATGTCTTTTTCTGAAACCTTATTGTTGATTGTGACAAATAAACTTGCACACTTCCAACTGCCTCTGGCTGTGTCAAAGGTGTTACTGTAATGCAGGTTTTTGTTGTAATGAAGCTTTCTGTGACTAACTCTGGTTGTTGAGTTGTTTTTGTTTTTTTTTTAAATATTTATATCTGATTATCTATGTGATGTGGAACCCAAAGGATAAGATCATCTCCTATTACCACTTCAGTTGTGTTTGGGCAGGCCTGGAGACTCTCAGAAACTGAGGAATTTTTGGAGCGTTATCTGGCAGGGAACGGTAAATTATCTCAGCTCCATTTACATAATGAACATAGCACCATGTTGATGACTGAGAATCCAGAATCCTTATTCTTCAGGCCAACAAGAAGTCTAAATGTACAACTTTTCCCTAACATTTATGTATTTTAATTTCTGCAATGTTGAATGTTCATGACATCTTTATAGTGTTCATAAGTAAACTTATTTCTACTGCATTATCACCAGTAGCTTTTACATCGATGAATACATATTACTTAACCTCAAACACCTTGAAACAGATTGAGACTCTTAAATATCTGAAATAGTCAGAAATGTGCTGGATTTTTGTGGAAAGTCTAAATTAAGGAATACTTATTTTCTGATACAGTTGGAGCATCATCCTGGTTTGATCACATCAGGACATGGCATACTAACACAGACCAGTACAACATTCTCTGGCATTTGAGGAGATGATTTTGGTAAGATTTATTTTTGGGATGGGTTTCCTCTGCTACTTGTTATTTGGCCTGCTACTTTCGGAAATGGGTTTTGAAATCTATTTAATGCTGTGTATTAGAAAGACATGGTTATTTGCCAGTGGTAAAGATCATCGTTTGTCCAAATTCACAGTAAATTCCTCCTCTATTGGCCTTTTGTGTCTCTTAGGATCTGAAAACGGTCCTAATTAAGATCTGCAGTTTCTTAGGGAAAAACGAAAAACCTAAGTGAGGCAGCCATTGAGGAAGTTGTTCAAAAATCTACATTCAAGACCATGAAGAAAGACCTAAAAGCCAACTATGAGTTTCTGCTTGAAGATAAGATGAAGGGAGACTTCATGCGCAAAGGTAATGTAACTTCTTAATTGCAGATCCTGTAAATGTTAAGTACATATAAATAAATATTGGGTTTATCTCTTATTTTTTTGTTTTCTCTGCAGGTAAGATCGGTGACTGGAAGAACGCCCTCACTGTGACTCAGAGTGAAAGATTTGATGAAATATTCCAGGAGCGAATAGGTGACATGGATCTAAAGTTCATCTGGGACTCAGCAGAGCAACAGCAGCCTTCGGTGTCTGTCGGCATTGTGTCATTCCTAGAAATCCAAACCTATTATTGGAAAATAACACTGTATATTAGCTTTTTTTTTTTTCCTAAAATAGGTGTTAAGATGAAGTAGTGATATGGGTCAGAAACACCTGTTAAAATGTTCTCTAAAATTTTTTAGGCTGTGAAAAATGTTTTCTGAAATTTTTTAGGCTTGTGTATGGAATAAAATAGGCTTTTAAGAACAGGGAATACGAATAAAAGCAAGTTGGCCAATCTGTCTATCTTTATTCAATGTCAGAAGGAATAAAGTTGTTTCTTTATATATGCTGCTGGCCGCTTTGGTCATTGAAGCCATCTCCACATCTCAATTTTCTTCATCTAGAATAAGAAAGGAGGACAAAAAAGGCAAAGCATTTTGTATTAGTACACAACGCCAGATGAACCTGAACATAACACAAATACTCGAACATTAAAAATCAGAGAAATGCAGACACCTTTTTCTACTTTAGATCTTTCAGATATATTTGTGGCAATGGAGCTTCAAAACACTACATGGTGTGCAGTAGATGTGTAACTAAGACATTTCTCAGTTACTGTGTAAATCTATCTACATTTTACGTGTGACCAATGTGTCATTTTGTCAAATAATTAATACTCAAGAGGTTTAAGTGCCCCTTCAAATCACTGTAAACCTGGTAATGGGAGGGCAGCAGCAATACACTTCAGGCTGCTAAAAAAAAGCTAATGCTGCCAGTGTACAATGTATAAATACACTGGAGTTTGGTGGAAAAGAAGCAATTAATTGTTGAATCTCACCTTCTTCCTCCTCATCCTCTTCATCCTCCTCTTCCTCCTCCTCTTCATCAGAGCTGAATGTGCCATCAGGCAGACTATACACTCTGATCACTTGCTGTTGGGGCACATAAGACACTGAATATTAACACATCAGCTCCAGAAATAACAGCTGCCTCTAACTTAAACACACGATGTTAACACTGCATTACTGAACCAATCACATGCAGGCTGCCACAGCTCACCTTGTTGGGGTCTTTGAGGATGAGGTACTTGCCCTCGTCCAGCTTGCGGCAGATATCGATGACGCAGCGGAGGATGCCCCAGGCGTTCTCCATGCTCAGGTTGATCTGGCTGGCAAACTCATTGGGTTTGAACTGCTGGGTGCCCAGAATGACGTGACGAGCGGAGTCCTTTACGTGGTACCGAGACACGTACCTGGAGACAAGACAGGGATGCAATGACTAGACAGAGATGTACTACAGTGCAAGTTCAAGTCCACAGTAGTCCTTCCTTCAGTCTTACCTGCTTTTACCAAGTAGAGGTGCATAAAGTTAAACTTGTTAACATGCTTAAGTCATTTGCCAACATTAGTTTAACTACTCATCTTGCCTCCATCATCTTTACAACATGTAATACAAAATTATGATTTAAAAAAAACAAAAAACAAAACAAAACAAAACAAAAAAAAAAAACATGATTTGTGAATAAAGCCACTTCCTCACCCCAGCTTGAGGTACTCTGATCCAGCCAGCATGGCACAGCAGGTCCAGCGGGCCAGTTTGTAGCTGTTATTCTTCAGCTCAGTGGCCAGGACGGCTCCTCTCTGAGAGTCCAGCTTCTGACGCCAGTCCACGCCATTACAATACTGAATGAGGGAAAGGGGAAACAAAGATTAGTAACACGAAAGTGACTGAAGTGATATGAGAATAAAGGGTTTGTGGAGGGATAATCTGCCTGTAGTGGCCTGTTTGTGCTCAGAGTCTGAACTTTGTCCAAGTCTTTTTCAGTTTTCTGTCGCTGCTGAAGCATATTCCAAGCTTGATTCTGTTTCCTCATGGCCCAACGCCCTCAAGCAAACAAAAAAATACTGGCAACCAAGAGACAAGTAATTAGGGCCAATGGATATTTTGCTTGAAAAAAATCTAGTAGTTCCTAATGTAGATTACTGTTAATTCATAAAGTATCCAAATAGGAATCCTGTGAGGATGCATCTTGTCCTCCTACATCTGCTTCCCCTCATCCTTCCTCTTACCCTGGAGTCCCACTCGTTGAGGGTCTTGATGTTAATGAAGGACACTTCTCCATTGGCACCAGTCATCACTCCATCGTGCTCACAGCGAACGATAAGGTCAATGTCCTCCCCAAGCTTCCAGTGACGATATCTAAAACAAAAAACAACGCCTTAGCTTGAGAGGCAACAAGAAACATATCAATTCATCTCATATTAACAATAATATAACCTGTAGATTCAACTTTCATCTAACAGATTTTTTCAGGATCATTTTACCATTTCAACTTTAGGTTCCAGAATTACAAAAATGTTACGTAGCTCTGACTGGCCGGTTAGGTTTGGCTCTGGAGTAGAGATGTGTCACCAAGTCTGGTTTAAAAAATAATTCATATCCATTTCTGATACACTTATAGAAAGGTATTGTAGAAATATAAAGGAGCTATCTAAACTAAACAGTAAGTAAATTTTTTTATATCTTTTTGGCGCCTGATGAGGTTTTGGAAGTTTTATGGTTTTCTTCTCGTAAAACCATTATATTTCTCATTTGAAACAAAAAAAAAACTCTTCAATATTTTGCAGCTATTATGCCGCAGTCTGTAATCATATTACTGCACATGGACAAAACCATCACAACAGCGATGGACAGGCTTTGCTTACTGAAAGCAAGCTGGATCAAATCTATTAGGATTACACTGGTACGATATGGAAACTTACACACTGCCACTTTTTACATGGCAAAGTGGATTTGGCCTTCATCGGTGAAAAACTAAAAATAACCAGTGCGATCAGAGCCTACCTGTAAGCAACAGATGCCACCTCACTCTTATCCATGTCCTCCTCCACAAATGGATTGGGATTGGGAAACTTGTGACGCTCTCCACCCTGGGGGAGGGGAAAAAATAAATAAATAAATAATCAAATCACAGGACTCACGCTCACGAAACAAATCAATAATGTTATAGAATTGTAGTCAAATCCATTATTTTTTGAGACATCCCAAGGTGCCGATGACCTATAGTGAGTATCCTAGACAGCTAACCCTATAATCCCAGCTAACCGTCTCCCAACACAGTGAAGTATACGATTTAATAAGTTTTAATAAGCTGGCCACAATGTTAATTCTGGAAAACAATAACAGCGAAAATCATTTTTATTTCAGGCAATGTTGAAGTGTTTAGTATACGTACCATGCGTAAACATTGCTGGCTGAAGTTGTGGTTGATGTATGTGGCCTCCATTGCCAGGTTACGGGGAGAGTTGAAGGAGTTGCCCTCATCCTGGGGAGGCTCATTTGCTGTTTCACTCACAGTCAGCAAATCTGAGCAAACAGTTAGAGACCATATATCATTCAAAATCAACTGCAAGACCATTCATAAATAAAGCAAACGGCGACACTTCAGGGCGACTATATCACAAGCCTCACCAAAGTCAGAGTTATCTCTCTTGTCAAAAAAGAGCTTGTTGCCCACTCGCTGCACAATGATGTCCCAAGAGTTGACTGAGCGCGTGCAGCACATCAAGGTAGCCAAGATGGCATCAGTGGCAAACACATTGCCCTGAGTCTTAGCCAGCTGGAGAGAAAGCAGACGATTACATCATTGTTACATATTAACCAAGCTTTTATTTTGAAAACAATAAAGATAATAAGTGCCTGTGTAAAATTTGTACCTTACGGATGACAGGGTCGTCGGTGGTGGTGACGGTGTGGAAGATCCTCTTGATGCTTTTGAGTTGCTTTTCATTGCGGGTGGTGATACGGTCGAAAGCCTTGTCATAGTATTCCAAGGCGCCGCAACACTCGCTACACAAGACGCAACAACAAATTTTACACTTTATTCCTGCCTGAAACACACTCAGTGTCTACTTATGAAGAGGTGGTCTGTTTCAGTGCTGTGTGTGTTTCACTTACATGTCCACAGGGTCAGCCACCTCCATGTATCTCATCTTCATCAGTCTGGGGAAGTCCATTTCCTCCTTCACCTCCCAGTCACTCCTCACCTCCACAGATGAATCTCTGGGTTTCAGCTGGGCCTGAATGATCCGTGTAATGTGGAAGCAGAGGAAGAAGAGATGGGAACACATGCACGTCAAGCAATAATGTCAAACATTTGAGGAAGATCACTGCATTCTTCTCCATTTCAAAAGCAAAGAGCTTCATGAAAAGCATCAGTTACGACCTTTCCTTGCACACCAGCACAAAAAAACAATCATACGTCTACCTTTCGTCCTTGTCAAGATTTTATGAGGAGACTTTTAACACATTACACTTTCGATTCTCTTTTTCTTGTGCAGTGGTGAAATCCATCACTAAATCAATACCTGGGATTTCTGGTCCCACTTTTGACGAACGCCAAACTGCTTTTGGAACTTTTTCTGCAGGCGCATGCGATCTCTAGAAAGACAAAAACTTGAGTTAAATTAGAGACCTTACAACTGTGCCATCCTGGACCCAAAACTGATTAGATGAAGTCTCAAGCTGGGATGTAAGTATAAACAGAGGTAGAAATCTAACAGAATCTCACCGCTCCTTCTGCTTGGCACTCTTAGGCAGCGTCTGCATGTTGAACTGGGTAAGGTTCCTGCGGTCCTTGTCCCTTCGCAGATTCCTCTGTTAAAACAAATACCAGTTACTGGACTTCTGCAAACCTGTTGCAGACACCAATAAAAATTTTAAATGTACAGACACTTTTAAGGCAGAGGGTGACTTTTTAATAAGTGTTGGGTCTGTGAGTGGCTTTGGTCTGTAGTACCTGAGCAAATCTCATGCGGTTCCTCTGGTAGGCAGTCTTCTGCGTCTTGGCAGTGTCCACCAGCTGAAAGCTCGTCTCATCCTCCTCGTGAAAGTAGGCATACTGACTGCCACCTCCAAACTGAGAGGAGTACTTATCTGAAGACAAAAATACACACTTGATACCAGACAGCAAAACGGCATTTCATTCACAAGATTCTAATTAGGGAGACAATTCTTCTTGTTTATACAAATTTATTTATATACCTTAATGCAGAATCTTGCTGAAATTTTTAAGCAATCCATACTTTCATCTTTCCCCCCACAGACACTTGAAAAAAGGAAATACGTTTGTTTGTCTAAACAATGTCTGTTTCTGTACAGTGGTCTCACTCACTTGTGTATCTCTTGTCTTGATAAGTTGCCCCTGTCCAATCAGCAACCTGAACAGAGGAAACACTGATATAAACAAAGTGTGGCAAACAACCTAATTTTCATTTCATGGCGTCCATGAGAAAATGGTACAAGTGTGCAGAGGGAACCCACAAACCTTTCCCAGACGGTCTCCTTTGCTGAAAGGCTGGTAGGGCATGTCTTTAAACTTCTCTGGGACCGCACATGGACCCCATCCAGAAGGATTGTCCTGGATCACAGGGGCGTTGAACTTCGCCATGATCTGAGTTTAAGATGATAATCACAGACTTCTATGACCAAAGAATTACCCAAAAGTACATTCAGAACCAAATAACCAATAAACAATGGAAAGGCCTATATTATAGAGGCTGGATTTACTTTTTAGATTTACAGGGTCTCAGGAAATGAACAGCACTGATTTCTCCAGCAATGCACTAAAATAATAGCCACTGATCAGCTTGCGCAGTGGGCTAGTCATCATTGACCCCTGGACATCAAATAGCAAGCTGGCACCAGTCCAGCAGAAAGTGTAGTAGTACTATTCAACCTGGTATATGTGACACCGTCTCTTTTGTGGGGAAACATCACACCAAGCTCCCTCCAAAACAAAACTTATAATGGGGTGGGTACCATGATACGGAATTTGTGGAGGACAGTGTCTGTCCTTCTGCCTATTGCTCCTCTGACATCTGCACAGTTGTTACAAAATGTAGGCTCACTAAATGTCATTATTTTTTTAAAATTCATTTTGCTTTCCCATTTCGAATTGTAATTACATACATTCATTGTGCATATGTAAACATCATTTGAACCTCCTACTATTGAGTTTTTAGGATGAATCAGTTCATTCATGAAGCATGGCATTATCCTAAATTAAAAATATATTGCGATATACATCCAGCTATGTGAATCCAGAATGTAGCTGCTGCCTTGCAGAGTGTATACTAATGCAAGAAAATGAAAAGAATAGGCAACAGCTATCAATGTTGATATGTTAGTAACATAATAGCTACTTTGAAGATTGAATCGACTTAATCTGTTAAGATAAAATCAAGTTACTTTTATATAATCAACACTCTGATTCCTTTAACATATCCGTACTATATTTACTGTACTATATTATACTATATTTGTAAATTACACACATATATTGCATTCAGTGCTACGTTGTATTAATGTATATGAACCTCCAGCATCTCTAACAGCTGCTTTAAGAACAACTCATGTTAGCTCTTATCATTTAACTTTTACTTTGTACCGTTTATATTAGTAAAAGTAGTTACATAATACCTACAGATTCTGGATTCACAACTGGATTAACGATGAGAACGAGAAAAGGACTAGCACTGTGCCTCTTTGCTACTGCTAACGTTAGCCAGCCGGCGAGTGTGCCAGGTAGCCAAGCTAGCCAAGCTAAGCTAAAAGGGCGGAATGCCACATACTCCTCCGCCTGTCTCGCTACAGTTTACCGACACACGCAACCGAAAACATTTACTTCTTATACATCTTCACAATCTTCACTGTAATCTTACCGTAAACGATGTAACTCCTTTTCCAGCAGTTTATCCCAGCCTCTTAACCAAAGGTGCTAATGCTGTTCAGAGCGCTGGTGTGAAAGGAAGTAACGTACTGTCGTAAAGCGGAATGTTGTTCCTGCCGTATTACGAGCGGGGATGTCAGAATAGTATTATGAACAGCCAAAGTCATATCTGAAAGGGAGAAAATAGATATTTCCCCCTTCTTTTTTTCGTCCTTGATGTTTTTGAATAGAGTTCCCTTCTCTGAGCACAGAATATTTAACTTACTCCAACACTGTGTCAAAAAAGTTTCCACCTGAAAATGTATTCCTTGTGTTCATGGTTTGGTTTGGATACCACGACTTATTTACTGTACATTCTTATTTTAACATTATTGCATGTAAGCAGTGTAATGGTTATTTCAATTTTTTTTTCTAAGACTTGACTTGCTATATGTTTTATTTCACTAACACAAAAAGGAGAACACAGAGACTCATCCTTCATATTTTAAAGGTTACAGTATCCATGAGCCAAATAAGTATAACTCACTGCAATAGTCTCTTCTCAACCTTACATACTGATTAATCAAATAAATTGTTGACTGATTAAAAATAGTTATATAACCATTTATTGATCATTTTATGTGTTGATTGATTTTATATACATACATATATAGCTGATGAGGTGTGGTGACTATGAGCCAGAACAAGTTTCTGGTCATTAGGTCTGGGTCAAATCATATAGTTCACAATAACATCAGTATAATTTTACCTGATAAAAATTTTCATATCATGATTTTATTTTAAGGCCCGTATTTCCCATCTTTATTGGGCATCCCCAGGGTTGATCTTCTGCTGCACCAGTGTAGTTTGGGTGCAGTCCTTATCTCAGTGTTGGTATTATTTAAATAACTAGTATAATTTAGATAATGAAAGTCAAAGTAAATTTATTTTACACGACTTGAATTCACAACAAACACTATTAACTTGTAAAGAATTTATTTTGATATATGTAACAAAAAATAGAACTAGGTCAAAGTATTTGTCATCTTCCATGTCTTCACGGAGATTCATGCTAAATCTGCAGGAGAAAGAAGAGAGGGACGTGTTACAATGGCAGGAAAATAGAAAGAGACAAACCAGACATCTTTATCAGTGTTACCCCAAAAATGCTAATTTACACACTTCTCAAACATCAATTGGTGTTCATACTTATCCCTTAAAATATTTATTTCATTTTTCTACTTAAACAAGAAACCAGTGTGTTCTGTGGTGTTAACTTACATGTCGTTGGTAGAACAGGATGTAGGCTGTTTTCTTTCTGTCCTCACAAACAGACCTGCCAGTTGTCATTGTTACAGTGCGATCGTTGTAACAGAGCCAGCTGTCATCTGTTTTTTTCGATGGAAAGACCCCATCGCAGATGTAATGACCTACAAAAAGAGGACACACTGTCAGATATGAAGTTATTTGGATACATTTTTCTCTCATCTCTCAAGACATGAAGCCAAACATCAGCAGCAACTGTTTCAATATCATGTTATGTATTTTTATGTTGGTTAAAGCTTGTGATTCAGATGGTTAATTAAGTAAAAGTTAAAACGTTTTTTGTGTCAGGAAATAAATGGGTACATGGCACATGATAACAGACATGGTAATTTTCCCCCTAAAAAGTTCTACTAGTCTAATGCTTTAGGTAATGGTCATGGTAGGGTTATAGCTGTGGTTATGGTTATTGTAAGGTCTGCTGATTCCAAGGGAAGGAGGGAAGGAGATGAGATGTGCATGGAGCCTTAAAAGAAGATCTGTCTGAAAGGCTCACCTCAGGGCATAATAGTTTCTGGAGCAGTGATCTCCGTGTCTCATATTCTGACATTCAGGCTGAACTGAACTAACACATTCTGTATAGCTGCCACAAAGACAATGTGTGCTTCTCTTACCTGAATTTAGTCCAGAACCAAAATGGCTGATAACACTGACCAAGTTGTAGCAAGACTTTTGCTGAGTTTTGATAGAGATTGTCATTGTCTTGGTCAGAAGTACTGGGTCTACCACCTTTTCCAGAGTTTTAGATGGTCTCAGTCTGAACCGCTTGAGATGAAGCACCAGTACACTGTGGAGATGAAATAAAAGTGTTGTTAGGAGAAGAGATATAGGAGAAAAATACAAATACAAAGATGGGAGATAGAACGTAAAATGCAAAGTGGAAGGGAGGTAGAAGATGTGTAAGAGCAAAACAGAACAGATGGAGACACAAAATCTCACAACCTGCCTTCTCTACTCTTCTACAATATAACTTTGACACTGTACAGTACACACTATGCTAGTTTGATTCATGGCACTATATGTAGGCTTATCTCAAAGTGAGATAGTGAGAGCCCGTCTTAGTCCTACAGCGCTACAGTCAGGCTCCTGCGATTTGCAATGCAATTTACTTACTTTGGCAGAGTCAAGAAGAACCACTGCAGAACAGATGTGTTGGCTCCACAGCCACACTTGTACTCCACATTTTGCTGCAGGAAGAGGACAGACATTTACATTTCATCTCACATGATTAAAAAAAAAAAAAAAAAAAANAAAAAAAAAAAAAAAAAAAATCATGTCAAGAAAAACTGAGAAATTCTATCATCTTCAATTTTTTGGCAAATAAATTTGATTAATATATATATATATATTCTCTTTTGCCACAAAGAAAGAAGACCAGTGAATCATTTTAAGGTACCACAAACCTTCATGTATCGCTTCAGCAGCTGGTTGACTTGCATTCCAAACACAACGTCCAAGGACAGATCTTTGTTGTCTGCCTCTTGTGTGGACTTTTCACCACACCTGCGCAGCAAAGGAAAATGCACATTAACATAACACTGGCTGTGGGACTGGATGTCATTAAAAGAAATGTATCATACTGAATTAAAATGGCATGACAACCTTTTGACACATTTTCTTTGTTAAACTATATTATTTTGAAATGTGGGATGACGAAATTTAATTCACCGTTGGATTTGTACTGCTGAGTGTTGAGAAACTTCAAATGTAATTGTGGTCTCCTTGCAAGACAGACCATTTCTGAGGACTTTAAGTCCATCAAATCTACAACAGTGACTGTCTTCTGGGAATCTTTACAGGCTGCCAGGACATACTAGTGTGTGTATGTGTGTGTGTATGTATGATGTCTTTTGCTGTGTAGTCTTACCCTTTGCAAGTCCTTGTGCTCAGCATTTTAAAAGCCATCTGACTCTCAACAGGACAGGTATAGGTCCGTCCCATCTGGGCTGAAATATACTGCAGTGCTGGAGACAGGGAGCTTATCTGATCCAGCATGCATGTGAGGAACTCATGGGCATCCTATAACGACAAACACAGAAGGAAAGACACAAAATCATAAAGACATGGAGCATACAACCAATGAAATCAGTTTGATAAAGCTTCTACTGTACTATCGCTGAATGACATAAAGTTAACTCACCTCTTGTCCACTGTTTTTAAATTGTGAGAAATGGTTCGATATTGTCTTCTTCAGGTAACTCAGAGTATCCGTTTTCTTTTGCATGTTGTCTGATGTGCGCAGCTTCATAATATTCATCAGTGCCCTGAAAAGAAATGAAAAAGAAGACATCAATGAATGGGAAAGTTTTGTTTTTGTTTTTCCATGGTTAGCCAAAGAGGAATGAATTCAGCGATTCGTTGCATAAGAAAAGCTGAGTGATTCTGTGCGTCGCTCTTTACATGCACTTACATCATCAGTTGTGCTGTGGGAGCACGTTCCCACACTGTATGCTGCTCAAAGATGTCCTTGCAGAAATCTTCCAGCGTGAGGAGGCTCTGCAGGACTGAGTTCATGTAACAGGTCAGTGACAGGTTAGGGAGCCCAAGACAGCCAAGGTCTGCTTTCACTTTAAAGTCATCAGTGGTTGCTGTGCTGTGTGTATCAGGGATTTTGGTAGGTCTCAGTCCCCCCTCAAACTTCATATGATGATAACTAATTGGGGATTCCCTTTTAAGGGTCTGGGTGGTGACTGGGGTGGGACTTTGAGGCTGAGCCTTATTGATGCTACAAGGAGACATACATACACAGCCAATTTGTACCATGTAACAGACATAAACATAAACTAAAAACATAAACTAAAACTAAAAGCATAAAGGATCAGTTACTTTTCAGATAAACAGAAAATAACTATATATAGTGCATTCATTCCATGGACAAACAGGGTTTGCACTGCATTTTTTGCATTTGGCTTTTGGGCTTAATAATGGATTTAGATGATCATGATAACATGATTCTAAAATAACTGAAAACAGAAGAAAATAAATGTGCAATTTCATTAGCTTACCTCGTTTTCATTTCCTTCTTTTCATCCCATGGCATCTTGTTGCCGTGCTTCCTCTTTTTATTTTTTGATCTGATGGATAGGTTCAATTCCACCTTTTCATCAGTTGGCATTGGGGCAACCTTGTTGCGGCGTCTCCATTTACACCAGCAACGCCTCTTTTTTTTGGGATGGGTTGCAGAGGTTGAGGTCTGTTTGTCCTCACCTACATCAGATGTGTAAGGGCTCTGTAAATACAATAAACACAAACCTTTGGAAAAAATTTTTACCCAATATTCCAACTACTCACAAAGTACATAATCATATCATATCAGTTTACAGTTACTTTATTATTCAGTGTGTGCTTGCATAGCAATGACTTATCTTCAAGCTTTATTTGTACTGAAAATGTTCTGAATGAAGTAAAAACTAAATATGCAAAGTATGAAATTCTTTGGAAAACGGTTACTGCTGATCAATAATCATTGACTCACAACACTTTTCACTCAGCATCATTTTTGTCCTGAACGTACCTTACCCCAACACCGGGAAAAAAACAGAAATTTTAGTAATATCACTTTTAGTCGCATCATTTTCATTGTTTAACTTCCACGTTAGACACTCAGAACGAAAAAGAGTAATTCAAGATCATCAGAATACACAATGTTCAATGACGTCACTAAGCATTGATTCTTTCCAGTGACGTCATAATAAGAATTTAGAAACAATTACACTGTTTCGCTAAAATCCCGAGATCATCTGATTTCATCGCCGCTGTCGTCAGTTCATTCTTTTATCTCCCAAAATGAAAACGCGCGATCTTATGTAGATTTTATGAGTTTAATCACCGGATAAAAGGGGAAATCACTCAATCTAGCCGTTAAAAAAAAAAAAATAATCGAAGTAATTTAACAAAACGCTAGTGTATCATTTGATTGATATGATCTGGAATACACAGTTTAAAAAACAATTTCAAAATAAAACTGAGTCTGTCTAACTAAGTATTATTAGACAATAACAAAGTTAAACATGTAAATAAGTGTATAATTCATTCATTCATTCATTCATTCATTCATTCATTTAAGCCGTCACTCACAGCCTGTCTGCTCCATGGTGTATAAACCAAACTAAAACAGACCGAAGGGAAAAAAAAAAAAAAAAAAAANAAAAAAAAAAAAAAAAAAGAAAAGAATGGCTTTAACCCAAAGTCCACCAGATGGCGGCAAATCTCCATAAAACCTATGCACGGAATACATAAACAACTCCTTTTTTTAAAAATAGCAACTTTATTCAGAATGTCACAATACAAAAGATTTTTCTGAACAATGTATAAGATGCAGATACAGATACACAGAGCATGTATGAACAGCAGCAATTAGCTACATAAAAACAAACAATAAACAACAAAAACAAACAAAATGTTAGACATAATCCTTCCATCAGATCATGAAATAAAGCGAGGAAATCATCAACATGTCGATATTTCATCATCTTTACAGATTGAACACCACATTTACATTCATTACAGCAGATTTTGAAAATGGGTGGAGTTTTTGATTCTGGCTTTATGACTAAAGAACTGACATGAACAACTCTTAACAGTCTGATTACTTTCGCCTGAGTTGTGCTGAATGATAAAATCCATCAATATTTGTTCATTCATTCTCCACAACCATAAGGTAAAATTGGGCATGACTGGCTTATCTATTCAATTTAACATGATTCATACTTAGAAACTGACAAAGCAGCTTCATCAGCGTCTCCAGTCTCTCACCTGTTCAGTCTGATGGTCTTGTTGGCTGGCGTAAACCCCTGACACCAGCTTTCCCACTCCAAATCTCCATCTCCTTCATGAGTCTCAATCCATGTCCTCTATTCTCTAGCTGCACCTTTAAAAAGAGAGAGAGAAAAAAAGGCAAGAAATACACACTACCAGGATTCCCTGTACAGGCCACAGCTGCCAACACAATATCACCCCTATCTTTCTGGTCACAACCTAGCACAACTCATGTTCAACTGGCCATCCATGTGTGTCCTGTTACACTCGATGAGCTGCTGTCTGTGTGTATACTGTATATAGTATACATAGTACCGACCCGAGCATCTATGAGTTGAACAAGATGGGCATACTGCAGTGATTATGCACTTGCACTATGGTTTTGAACTGTTCATCTTCTCAAGTAAAGGACTTCTGTGAAACTATGATAAAATCTCTCCTTATTGACAGAAGTGCATAAAAGTTCCTGCTGGCTCAGAACTTATCAGTCAACCATTGTATACTGCTAATGTTGTTCTACTGTTGTTCTCAGTTAAAGGGGGAAAAGAGATGGGAGAAAGATGGGTGAAAAAGATGCCCTGAATTGTCTGAAATGTGTAAGAGGATCCCGCCCATGTGGAGATTGGTTGTTTCTTATTTTGAATAAGAAAGAAATGTTTGTTATTCACTGAATATTATGACAGTAAGACATAATGAATTTGGTGTTATGTCTTTAGAAAGGCCAAGCCTGGGGGCATTCAAAAATTAATGGACTTGCTTCCATCTGGCAAGTGCTTTATTTATCAGTTTATATAAGCCCATAAACACACCCAGCATGTTTGTCACTGAAATTAAATGACCATCCAGCCTTCGAGCTGCTTTACCCTCTCAGTTTTCATTTTCTCTATTTGTTGACATTTTCAAATATTATCTACAGCTGAAGCAGAGAAAGCCTTCTGCACACAAAGAGTTGATTCTGTTGATAATGTGCTATGAAAACAAATGCAGCATAATAAAATTTTATCATATTATTGTCACTGCCGAACACAACACCTCAAAGGTGGAAATGGATTCAAGACTTAATTTAAAATACTGAAATCAAACACAATCCTATTTACAGCTCAAAAAATGGAATTTAATTCCCATTTTTTATGAAATTGACAACCCACTCATATTCTGTGCTGACAAGAATAGCATTTTACCAAAAAAAATGTAGTATCAGCCTCCATATTTAGTGTGTGCAGCTTCTGTTTTCCTTATCGTCTTTCTAGGGAAGCAAAACATCATTTAAGCTTCAGTCAGTCTGTCTAAAGAGCTTTAGATGTATAAATCCGAGGCATCTCGCGGTGTGTGTGCCTTTACTTTTCCAAAGGGTTAAGTGAGCATCTCAATGAGTGCTGGAGACTGAGCTCAATGGGACAAATACACTGATCTTTCTCTCTGCTCCCATATGGCAGGTCTTGAGTGGGTTTAAACTGATCTCCCGATCCAATTAAGATGAAGTCTATGCACTCTAAAGGTCAGCACATCTGATTAATACATAAAAGATGGTTGTTCATGGTCGTGTCTAATGCTAATGATGCTCCACCAACATAAACATGGGTACACATGCTGTTGAGGGATCGGTCAGGTGATGAATAACACTGCCATCTTTGGCACATTTGGTCTCTTAAGCCTCTCCTTTACACACATCTGCATTCACCTACATGTCATTACCAGCCATCTAAGTATTTCCCTTTTACTCTATAGACCTCCAAACCAAAATAGGTACAGATTGCACCAGAATAACACCAGATTGTGAACACATATCAGACATTTTTTACATGGCGCTGTCACCTGGCTCAGTGACTCATATCAAGCATGTTCACAGCCGTCCTCCAGGAGATTTTGGAGCAGTGCTAGCAACAGATGGTGTGTATAACTCATATTCATTAAGTGTTGAAATGGGGTATGGCTGTGACTGATTACATGGGTAGAATAGCAACAGTGCTGGTTTAATTGTAACATAAATTCATTGCCTACTTCACTTTAATGTCCTTTCTGCACAGAATGGGTAAATGTGTGGATTGCAACAGGGACATTTCCTCATGTACTGTACATAATATTAGGTTTGAGGTAGTGGTATACTACTAGTGGTACTTTACTGAAGTGAAAAGGCTGAATATTTGTTCCGCCACTACTGCAAATGTGTGCAGCATTATCCTACCAATCATTTTTACATGCAGATAACATAAACAATCATGACCTTTCTCAAGATATTTGCAGCCTGTACCCAGAAATTTGCAGAGAAACAGGAAAAGGATGCTGTTTTTATGGCGTAGAAGTCCTTCTTCTGATCACATCTAGCTTGCAACAATGAGCATTATGGTCATAATTTTCAGTAAAAACACCAGTGATATTAGACAGAGATTATTAAATGTCCTGATTATAATCTTAAACACTTAATTTACACATGTACACACTTCATTTAATGGTGTAGCTTCAAGTATGAGTTGTTTAACTCCGACTGTACTTGAGGGACAACATGTCCTGGAATATTTAGACAGCATGTGAATTAAACAAGTTAAAATATTTATTGGTAACATAACATAGGATTAACTGGGTCAGGCTCTTTTCTAGCACTTATGAACTACAAATTGGGATACAGTATTCCCAAAACTCCTGAGGGATTTCATTGTAGTTGTGTGTTTGGAAAGATGACACATCCTGTCTGTATGATGAATATTATCAACAATATGTGAGAAATATGAAGCCAGCATTTTGCAAAAGCTAAACTTTCAGATCTGCTCCCGGATATCAGATAGGATATCATCTACTGTTCTATTTTTTGTTTATATATTTATTTCATATACAGTCCCAGAGTACTGTTAAAACTAAGATCTGGTTGTTTTATGCTATGTGTATTCTTTCCAGCAATCTGAGACTACAACCTTCTGCTTATAATGTGTTTATGGCTGCAAGCTTCAGAGAAAATGTCTTAGCATATAACATAATTAGCATATAATATATTTATCTGTGCTGGTCAAAGTTCTTTGAGAGAGGATGTAAGATTACCAAGAGCTTTTAAATCCTTATGGTGGATATGGCATTTTTATTTATGATTGTGTTCACCTACTGAAGATAATTAAGACAAAAGTCAGCAGTTTCACTAAAACACATCCTTTATTATTATTATTTTTTCTAATTTCAAAGCTGAATGTATTGAATGACATCGCATTATGGCACAAAACACAAACTGCAGCAGCACAATGACAAGATGCAATAGGTAATATACAAACTATACATTAATCTGCAAAGTGGAGTTATGTCGTAATTTTTTTTTCTTACTGATCTGCAGTGATTTCCAACTATTTACCAAAAAGAGATATAAAACATGATAGGTTCACAGATAATAGCAGCTGCAGTCATTTTGACTGAGGGATCTGAAGTGAAAGTGGAACTCTGGTTTCTATCCCACTGGGCTTCTACTTAAATCAATACCAACACTCTGGTTTGAGCTGAGAAATTATTTTGAAAGCAGAATTTACTAGACTCCCACTCATTTAGCATAAGCAACGAGAAAATCACTATTCTTTGCATGGCAATGATACAAAAGCCAAATAGTGCATTGCACTGATGGCATAGACATAATTCAAATAACTAAAATCATTGTCATTAATCTATATGCCAGCTACTTGCTAATGTGCTAAATGTGCTACAGGATAATTTACGCTGCAATAGTAGATAATAAGATGCAAATCCCAACACAAGAATACATTGAGATGAAGGAGGGAACCTTGAATGTATACTAAAATTGTTTGTGGTCCTGGTTCATACCTTGTGTTGCCGTCATAAACAGGCTTTCCTTCCAAAAAAAAAGTGAACAAGCTGAACTGAGTCTTGTTCACCTCTGAATTTGTCCATATTGTACGTGGGTGTGTGTCTGTAGGCAGAGAATCTCGCTGATTCATAGCGATACCACCAGCAGATCCATTAAAGGACTATCACCTCCCCACCTACATTAAACACAGGTAGGCTATCACTGGAGGGAGGAGGAATTCTCACAGACAGCACAAACCAACAATATAAAGTAACACGCACATGAACACTAGTACACATCTTCCTCAAGCAAACACACCCTTTCCCAGCACTACACACTCTAAACAAATCCCTGGTCTCATCAAACTGCAAGCCCTAGGGGCCTGGCAAATAAAATATCAGCTAGGCAAATCCCTTTTTAATGTGCTTTTAATGACATTTTCATAGCCCTCTGTGGATGGCTGAGAAAGCGTGTGTGTGGGTGTGTAGGCGGCAGACCAGCCTTTAAGAGGAGTAACACAGTACTACCAGACAGAAGCATCATTTCACTGTATTTACATTCGTCTAAATATAGCATGGTTTGTATCAGTGTATCAATGTGTGGTGCAGTAACAATCATGAATGAAAAAAGGGAAGGTGACTGTGTGATGAATGATGGAGACGTGTTGAGTCACATCTTCATGAAATTTAGAATAACATTGACTGCCATGACAATTCATGGGCACGATATAGTTCACAGTGCAGGGTTAATGACTATAGCTGCTTACATATGAGCAGCGGTAAATGTGCTGGGCTGTGGCTCATTTTTTCTTTGGTTAAAATGTGTCTTTCAACCTCAACTTTAAGCTGTGTACCACAACAAATGTGCATCCGATAAAAGAATAGCTGTATGTGAAGTAAGCAGAAGCAACAAAATGATGGAGGAGAAGCTTGTAGAGTAGTAATACAAGTTTAAAATCCAGGTTAAAACAACTTCATGTTGAAATGTTAAAGGACCATACCACCTATTTTGCATGCTTGAGCCTAATATATTCAATTATCATACATGTAAGGTTACTGACAATCATTTCCCAAAGGATAAAACCCAATTTCATCTTTCCTGATATTTTGCAAAATGTCTTAATCTTTCAAAATCAAATATTCAAGCCATACACCCACCTTAAAAATCAATGTTTCACCTACTAGTAGTTACCTTATGAAGTCATGGTCATTAAAATTTTTTGATAAACGCAGGTCTTCTTTTGGGACTATATTCCCCGGTGGAGACATACATTCACTCTATGCTTTTTATTGCGCTTAAATGATAAATTACAAAACTCTGAAAAAACCTGAATACACATCTTGTTCACAATAATAGATTATCTATCCCAAGAACGTTTCAAATATCAACAAGTTGATTTTAATAGCGTACCAGAATGAACTGNTTTTTTTTTTTTTTTTTTAACTCACTGTTCCAGTAGTATGCTTTGGGAAATGACTGTCAGTAAATGTATGTGAATGAAAATTGAATATATTAGGCTCAAACGTGCAAAATGTATGGTTCTTCAAGCTGCCAGGCTTGTAAACTGGCATATAATCTTGCTCATGGTTATCTTCAGATGTAGCTAACAGTTAGCTACACCCAAAGCAAAGAGCATCAGCTATGTAGGCAGCGAGGTGGACACACACACACACACGCACACACACACACACGCACACACACACACACACACACACACACACACACACACACACACACACACAAATATGCTTACTTCAGAAAATTTTACAGCTTCTCATGTGTAAGCAGCGTATTTACAAAAAAAAAAAAGGTCAAATGCACATGGTTGGAGGGTGTTGGGTCCCAAAAATGTGACAGCACATTGTTAAGATTAATTTGTAAAAATAACAAATAAGGAGTTGTCTTGGTAGCTTGTATGTCAGCATGGAGTGAGGCGACACAGTACCTGAGCTAAGTTATCTCAAAACACCTTAGGACACACTACATTAAAATATATGAATTGGATCACAATATTAAAAAAATATACAATTTTGTTCTTGCTTCTTTTTTTTTTGGAAATATAGAATTCTGTAATGAATTTTCAGAGAATTTTTAATTTGTACGAATATTTTGGAGGCCTATATGTTTGTAATTGAAGTACAAGTACATTTTGGTTCAGCAATCTTATTTTTACACGAAGCAAATATTGAGGCGAAACACTGTAAATAGCTATACTATTTCAAGAACTCCAGCGAGGACTGTGGAAACTGTTAGGGTTATCTGAAACAAAAATTGGTAAAGATTCATTTTCAAGATCTTACATTATTACAAGGCAGCATACACAGTATTGTGTTACCGAAAAAAAATCCTCCTAAAATATGGAAAACACATCAAAATGAACCATACATTATATATTGACATTTTGACTTGGATCCATAAAGAGAATCTAGATGTTTTTTTTTTGTTTTTTTTTTAAGCATTTTGTGGTCTAGCATCGTCAAACCTGATCACAGAGTGCATTTTTTTCCAACTATACTTCAAATAGCGTCACATTTTTAATTAGGACATGCTATAGTTTGGATTCATTCAATATACATTTCAATGCACAGCCCACTGCCAATCAGGGCCTGTATATAAGCTATATATACACAATCCTTATATATACTCTGTAACATGTAAATATATGAGAATCATTTCAAATCATATCTATATTTTGTATAGACAGTTGTCATGAATGCTGTTTTAAGCTTAAATACAGTCAGATTTGAGTAATGATTGTAACATTTGGGAATAAAAAGCCATAATTACAAAGATAGCCAAATACAGGTCATATAATAGAAGTAAATAAAGGCACAAAAATGTACAAATGGCAATACACATTATAAACATTTATACATTCTGTATGTTGTTTTAACATTAGCAATTCCTTCAAACTTTTGTGAAACTTTTTTAGTCCATGGATGAAACATAATTACTAAGACCTGTCTGACTTTTTTTTTTTTTAATAGGCTCTTTACTTTATGGTTCACGAGCAGCTCTGGGTGGTGGGTTATAGGCAGACCACCTTTATAATACTGAGTTCATTTTAAGTAACATAAACATATTGTCCATATTTTACATTACAGGTAACTTATCTTCAGCGAGGTGCTCTGTTCCATCGGCTCCTCTGGCAGGGTTTTGATGCTTCCATTTTTAGCTCCATTCATTAGCAATGGTACAGCCAGTGTGGACCCATTGACAGGGTCTTTCCCTTTAATGTCTTTGTCCTTCTTGTCTGGGGAGGACAACTCTGTTGCCCCAGGAGCTACTCCTTTCTCTGAGAACAGAGACTGTGAACTCTGTGGCTGCAAGCTTCCATTGCCAATCTGAGCAATTCTGTAGATCTCAGTCATTTCTGAGACATCTTCCTCGTCATCCTCTTCCTCTTCATCCCGAATTGCCCTTCTCAGACTCTCCCTGGGCATGAGCACCCTCCTTCTCTCCTCCTGCTGCTGGCGCTCCATTGGCTCGTGGTTCTCTACCTTCCTTGTGGAACGGCACAGGGCTTTACGAAAACCCCTCTTGAAGTTGTCTGATAAGAAGCCATAGACGATGGGATTTGCACAGCTGTTAGCATAGCCAAGCACTACAAAAAAATAGTACAGGCCCTGGTACTCTGGAGGCAGTGGCACCAGCAGGTTGGTGATGTTGAGGGCGTAGAAGGGCAGCCAACAGAAGACAAAAACAGCCACTACAATCACCACCATCCGTGTCACTTTTCTCTCTGACTTCCTTCGCTTGGTAGAGGTGGCGTGGACCTTTTTACCTGAACTACGAACCTTGAAGACAATGAGCAGGTAACAGAGGCAGATGATAAGAAGTGGGCAGAAGAATCCTACTGTGGAGGTGTAGATGATGAAGGCTGCGCGCCAGATGTTAGCTGGCTCGGGCCAGGCAATGTTACAGGTGCCCCCTGCCTTGTTGATGTTGGCAAAGATGACCACAGGAAGAACAACAAGGAACGACAGAGCCCAAACAGTGCCATTCACGACTTTGGCCACCTGAGGGCGTCGCCACTTAGAGGAATGAATGGGGTGTACCACAGCCAGGTAGCGGTCAATGCTCATCACGGTCAGGCAGAAGATGCTCGTGAACTGGTTGATGGAGTCCACAGTCATGACGAGGCGGCACATGAAGGAGCCAAATGGCCATGACTGCAGCGAGTTCTGCACGGCCAGGAAAGGCAAACCGAGCATGAACAGCTCGTCAGCTATGGCCAAATTAAGGATGTAGATGTTTGTGACAGATTCTATCTTTGAGAAGTGCAGCACAATGTGAATGACTAAAGTGTTGCCACCCAGACCGATGATACAGACAATGATGTAGATGAGTGGAATGAGCACCCCTGCTACACCGGGACCTGAGGATACATCTGTCAGTGTGGAGTTGGAGGAGTTATTCAGAGTTTCATTGAATTCGGTGTTGTTCAGCAAAAGCAGACAGAGAGGAAAGCCAGAGGAAGGGCTGGCAAAGCTGCTGTTCTCCCACATCTCAGCCATCATCTCCAGCCCGGGAATGGAGGAGTCAGCCATGGATGGATTCTTTCTCTGTGTCCTTGTGTTGTCTCAGCTCCCGCCCATCTGTCCTGTTGAGGAGAAATAAATTACATATCAAACCGAGTTCTTTATTGATGTTTTGCCTGCAGCTTTGTTGCTGGAGAGACTGAAATGAAAGAAACGAAAACACTGTCAGTTTTCAAAGATATGAAAGTGTGAAGATTTTTCTTGAGATGCACTAAATAACAAATGTCAAAAATAACAAGGGCTGAGAAGTTTGAGTTCAATTTGCTGAAAAAGCAACAAGCACGTGGCTTTAGTGCAGTCTACTTAGAACATCTGAACTTAAAAGTATGATTTAAAAAATCCATTTAATGGAAAATTTATGCGATTCTGTGTATATTAAGGCTTTAAAATCCTTCAGTGTGGCATGCTGACAATGCTGTCATAAGGTTTTCAAGATGTGTTGATGAGTCACACTGAGAAACTCATTCAATCTTATTCAATCATTCAATCTCATTCAAGTCAATCTCATTCATTTTTTCATTCAATTTAGTATATACAGGGGTATTTTCGTGTTTTCCGGGGTCAGTTTCAATGAATTAATCAAGACAGTAACTACAAACTTGCACTGAAAATGTGAGGACATTTGCTTGATTGCAGTTAATGTCAAAAAATTACCCAAACTTCATCACACAAATATAAAACATACTGATAAGCTTAAAGTCAACAAGGGTTTGATTACACTCATTTTATGAACATTTACAGGAATTCTCCCCACCTTTTTTTAAATTTCTGACCTTGGTGTGACCATCACATATGTAGAAAAAAAAAACAGACAGGAAGTAGAGCTCAACAAAAGTACACACAATGCTCAGAGACAAAGTGGTGCAGACAAATGATAAGAAAATAGAAGAATGATGCAAAAAGATAAGTAAAGAGATAGGGGGGATGTGGGCTCATGCGTCAGACAGGAAGCAATTAAACCAAGGTGAAAATAGATGTTTGTAGGTAGACTGATTTAACCACGGCAGCTATATTTGGTGTCAATGATATGTCAGGCAAATTAAACAGTGTGTTCCCATGCACACCAAGGCAAATAGCTGACCTTTCATTTGCAGCCGAGCACTTTGACTAATATGAACCAAACTGGGAACACAGAGAGTGCTTTGATACGAGCCGGTGTGTGTGTGACAGAGAGATGAAAGGTAGCTTAAGGAGACTCCATATGAGGTTATGTAGGATCACACTTGGTAAACATCTATACTGCTGCTGACGTCCCTGAAACCAACTGCTGGAACAACGTAGCAGCTGGTACTCTCACCCTCTCATTCACACATAGGAGCTTTCATCTGAAAATGAAAAGGATGACCTTATATTCAGCTTATTGTTAAAGCTGATGCGAGCTTTATACACATCACGAATTTGCAACAGGAGCACATGGCTCAAAGATGCTCAATTCAAAAAGATGTCAGACATGACAGCCCCTTTTTGTTGAGAATTCCCAGTCCTATTTTTACGTCAGTGGTGCAGACAGTCATTGTCATTTTCCACATGGCCATGACTAGAAATTGATTTTGAGAAATATCCATGAAAGACAGAGCGGCTCCATGTTTGAAGGGTATAGTGATACAGGTGATGCAGCCATAAAAGCAAATAGAGGCTTGTCATTTCATTTCACTCTTCATTAACTGCACATTTGCCCTGTACAGAACAAAAGGACTCATGAGCACCATTTCAAAGAAAATGTTGGTAGAAATATTTTTGCCATTTTCTTGCCCTAAAATGGGATTGTTTTTTATAACGTGTGATGTTTCTATCAGAAAATGAACAATGAGAAGAACTCAGAGTTGCGGGCACGCATAGGTGCTATAAACAGTTTATAAACACTATTCAGTCTCTTTGCATTCAATTCAATTTAAAAGAAATCCACATAAGGAACAACACAAGACTTCACATCAAAAACAATATTAACAAGAAAACAGAAAACATAAAAAAAAAATCTACTTCTGAGACATCTTTGGTTTTAGAACATTGTTTTGTTGCATTAATCATTTTCCAATATCATCAATTTCTTGTGATTATAGACATTTCAAGCACCATGGAAACCAGAGAGAGAGAGAGAGAGAGAGAGGGAGAGAGAGAGAGAGAGAGAGAGAGAGAGAGAGAGAGAGAAAGAGAGAGATAACCAGAGATCAGTGTCATAAATCAAACAGAAGCAAATAACCAGCACTGACAGGACAACAAGAATAGATTTGTCTTCTTCACCAAGGAAAGTGTTTCAGAGAGAATAAGGGAAAATCCTTACACATTTTTTTCTTTTGGTTCTCACAGACGAACAAGAGATAAAATAATAAAACGTATCGAGAACAGCTTAGGATGTGCTCTGCAAAGATTCTCATGGAATATTTCATTGTAGGATGAAACGATTTCGCTGTAACCAGAATTAGATAAAAGCTAGTTTGTAGTATGCATTTCATTTTTAAAAACATCATGTCATATAGGAGAGATAATATGCTGAACATTTCTGAAGGTTGATGCCTATGGAAATGCATCCATGGGTCCTGAACTGCCTGAACACTTCATTTTTCATTCCTTTACTATCGTAACATGTTTACGTCAACATGTAATTGAATTTTACTGCCTATAAACCTGTTTAGACTTACGCATAAAGTGTGAGGGGAGTGAATAAGTGTTTTACAATGCCTGTTTTACAATCTATGGAGGTGCCAGCTCAGGCCTGATAAAGCTGGCCAATCAGAACAGTGAGGGCGTGAGGGGGTGGGGAGGGGGGGGGGCTTTAAAGCGACAGACCCTAAAACAGCCTGTTGTCACTTGATGTGCACAGCGGTGCTGCAGCAAGGGAGAGTAGAAGAGAATCGGTGTGTTTTGGAAGTTCAAGGCTTTAAAATAGACCCCTAAATGAAAATAGGAATATAGAAATCTGTATAATATATTCCCCTTAACATTCTATATGCTTTAATAATGACGTGATGAATAGAGCTATCATGTCAACAAAAAACATATCTAATTTTGGCAGTGGCAATCCCTAACTGTGATTTATTATCAACTAGAGTTTCAAAGGAAAGATGAAGAACTTTTAGGCAAAATATTTCCTAACAAAGTAAAACTTGTAGCAACACTGATCCCTTTATTTGTTGCTGGAGGCTTCAACACAGAGATACTGTATTGTTACTGACAACAGCTTATAAAAACCAAACCCTGGCTGTCACACAGTGTTATACCAATCCATATTTCTTAAAGCACTAATGTTTCAGAGAAATCCCATTTATCAAACTATGAGTCCAAACCTCACATCTGGAACATCCTTTATATTTGTCATATTTCATCCCGCCTCATTAATCTTCATACTAAATAGCACAGGACCTTTTGGGCCTTTCATATCTTTCTGAGGGGGAAATCCATTCAGCTTGGAAACTGAGGTTCTGAACTGTTGCTGTTGTCACACCGAGTCAAAGACATTAGTTAATAGAAACGTCTGCTCGTCTGTCATTTTTTCTTTAAATGACAGAAGAGAGGGCTGTTTTTTCTCCTAAGAACAATCTTTGTCGCACATGTGACTACATACAAACTTTTGCGGTTGACGTGACCACCTAAAGTCAAAAGATTTACAATGAGAGCGATCAATAAATCTCTGCGGTTATCTGCACTGATTGCAACATTAGAGCTTATGATTGACTGTGGCTGATGTCATTCTCAACATCTGAAAAACAAAAATAGGCCATCCACGCTAAAATTACATACAATACAATCTATATTTGAATCTTTTGATGTCCATCTTAACCTTTTGATTGGAGGACTAATTTTTTGAGGTCACACAGTCATTTGTGACACGTTTTTTGCACTTTGTTTACTCATGGAGTCACTTTTTTGACAAAATCTACAATTTAATCATTGTTTATATGCATACTACACAGTAATATTTATATATTCAAAACCTTTAGCCTCCAAATAAGCAGCGCTGACAAAAACTGGCCTGTAGCCAAGACTAATTGCTTACCCTAATATTTTATTACCTTTATCTTGCTTTTGAAACAAGGACTGGCAGAATATAACAGCCAATCATTGCATTACATAAATACTTACATTTTCTCACTTCTGCACTCCAGAAATCTTGCAAAAGGAGTAAATTTTTGTATACAAGAGTACATTACTCATAGATGTACCATTACATGTACATTTCCAGCCATCATGAGACTAGATGTGCACCCTTTTGGTTTTTTTTAAGGTATAAATTTGCAGAAAAGGGTTATATATTCTACCAGGGCCTGCATCTAAAGAGTACAGCCCCATTGACAAGGCAGTGTACTCCAAAAGACGCAATAAAATACTGTGAACACTTCAGCATACCCGTGCTTTAATTCTTCATTCAAACAATGGAGCTGATATGCATGAGCATAGAAAACAATCCTGCACTAAATAAACAAACTATGAGTACTCTAGAATCTGCAGCTCTTTTACCAGAAGTGCTTTCATGGTTGGAACACGGTTGTTTGGCTATCAGGGCCACTGAAGGTGAAACCAGCCTTATCTGAGGCACCAGGGTGTGACAGTAAATTTTTGTTGCTTGTAGGTGGCTGTTAAAAAAAAATAATAGTAGCAGGGAGATGCAGTACATTCTTCCACAATGAGGTCTGAGCTTCCTGTCATTATGCAAAACACTACATTCCTTCCCACTCCAAACAAAACCATTTAAATACCAGTAAACAGTACAGTAAGAGTTTATTTCTGTACCGATATTACTTTTTGAATGAAGCAATATTTAAATTTGAAATAATAAAAGCACCTATTATACCTATTATAGCATTATTAAGATATGCCGATATGAGTTTTCTGACAGATAAAGATAGCGATCATTGAGAATTTCAATTTGCCTATATTACTTCCTTTAGGATTTCATTTAATTTTGTACAATGTGAAGAGACAATAAGGATGAAGGAACACAGAAATCTGGTTATCTGTAAATAAATGAGTGACACTAGTTGGAATTGTCTCCAAAAAAGGCCTACAACATCTGAATTCAAATTAATTATAAGAGATATTGTAGCTCAGTCTTGCGCCTGCTTTTAATTTATTGTTAATTTATTGGGATTTCCTTCAAATTGTTTTTTTTTTTTTTTNTTTTTTTTTTTTTTGTGCTTTTAACAGTTTTGCTTTTATTCTATATGTAAATTTTATCTTGTCATAGTGTTTTGTTATCTTTTGTGCAGTTTTTTGAATGCTGCTGTTTTGGCCACATCTCCCTTCCAAAAGACTGAATCTCAATTTGACTTCCTGGTTAAATAAAGCTTAAATAAATAAAATAAAAATATATATAAAGGAATATTTTATATCTGTTGTGCTGTTGAAAGCTTATACGTTTAAAAAAAAAAAGAGGTGAGGCGACGTGTGTCTCACACACAGATGAATGCAGCTCACTGCAGGAGCAGAAATGCCAAGATGTTAGCTGCCAAGCGCTGCTGCAGTATTGAGCTGAGCATCCATCACAAAGGTCAGACTCTCTGACAGCTGCTCTCACTTGAAAGGTTCACTCATTTCAGGAGGGAGCCTCCTCATTCAGGCCTGGCGAGAAAATCCTGACAGTTATCAATACGAGTTTGCACATGAGTTCAGATGGCTCTCACAGTTCATGCTATTTTCTCTGGTTTATGTTTTCATGTTTGGTCTGAAGTGGAAAGCATTGAGTGTGTGCTGTCCATGACACAAGAGGTCAAAAGGAACAAATTCCACTTTCATGCTTCATAAAACCAATTAAAGTGAACTCATTCAGGACTGAAGTGTTGGCAGGCTTCAGCAGTGAGAAGCCAGGTCAGGGTCATAGTAAAGGACATTGCTGGAGTTGTATGAGTAACATATTTAATCAGATTTCTTTTGTAGTTTTCCTCTGACTGAGTGAATGTTCAACAGTTTGCCAAGCATTTAACTAAACAAAGTCTGACTTAAGGAGACTTAAGGGAAGGGAAATGGAAAAATAGGACTTCGGTTTACAGGACACAGGAAAGGCAGATAAACAATAAAAATAAGCTATTCCTTACACACTGTATTCTGGCAGATTAGCTATGAGCTTTAAGGTTGACTTCAGACCATGAAAATACTCAGTGGGGTTTTAAGCTGGGGAGTATTTCTCCATTTAGCACTCAGGAACCAAGACAGATAAAAGTGGTCTTTTTTTTAATATGCAGAAAGGCAGCCAGATTTCCATTTAAATTACATATCAGAACATCTTCTAAATCAGTCCACAGGGGATATTAAACTGGAACAATATACTGAGTCTCCGCACTTTATGTTACTCATGGTAAAAAGCACCTAATCATGAGTTAAACTGACTTTGAGCAACATTAAAAACAAATGATTAAAACCAAGGTTCTCAATCTAAGTCCTCGGGATCAACAAAGCTGCATAGTTTCTATCTCTCCTTGCTCAACCCACATCTTTTTAGCTTAATCAGGTGAGTTTACTTGATGCATTGGATCCTGTTTGGCTCAACATGTTGATTTAGGGCATCAGGTGGAGCAAGAGGAAATGGAAAAATGTTTTGCAAACACAAAACCTGAAACATTTACAGTGGTTGTTATCTCCATACAACTGCAACATGATTTTCATTAGGTTGAATCTTGGTTGACAGAAACAAAGTCCACGTATAGAACAGCTGCAGATGCATTTCATGCTATATGTCTATTTTTTTTTCACATCGCAATCAGCAGCAATCAGAGGTAATCACACTTTGCTTGGTGTCATATTTCAAAGGTTAGTAGTGGCTAATTCACAAGAAACAGCAACTCCATAGCAACTATGCTGGAGGCTAAACATCATTTCAATCACCTTTAATGATTGGAGAGGGTGATAACGTGCAGAAACTTATGGATTTCAGCTTTAAAGGCCATCTTAGATTTCCCCCCACCACTGAATGGAAACGTCATTACCTCTGAAAAGAGCTACCATACCCGAAAATCTTTTATTTATCGAGGTTTCGGTAGGGGAAGTTCTCGATGGTGATTCAGATTTTTCAACCTAAAAGGCTCAAATTCTGAGAGAAATGCTGAATAATTAAAAATTTTTGTATAGAAAATGACTCGAACAGCTTAACACATCACATTGTTATTCGGAATGGCCCTGAAAAATACAGGTTGATTCCTTGTTAAAACACCTAGTTGTTGACACTACAACATGCATATTTATGAGTGTCTGCATGTGACCACTTACATTAGACCTGTGTGGGAAGTGATATTTGAGCGTGTAAAAAGTTGCATATGTACTTTCAGCTGACGTGTTTGTGCAGTTTGTGTGTGGGCATGCTGCTAAGGAAGACAGGTGCCCCTGAATGTGTTACAGCCATTATTCAAAGTGAATTAGCAGGCTTTGAATAAATCAGAGACTCGTGGCCCAGCATGTTGATCCCTGAATATTTAATAATATTCCATGCCATTAATTTTAACCTTCTCTCCATACTCAGCAGGAATTGCACCATCCTGTGGGTGCTGTGCTGCTGTCTTTCTGTGGCTTATGAAGAGCGAGTACATTCTCTTCGGGGCTCGGTGAGTCACATCTCTGCAGCCAGAGGCCCTTAATACACTCAATAAATTCAAACAAACCAACATCATATTCTGGCTTTAGGCTTTAGCTTTTCTGACCTGAATCTGTCTTGTCCAGGTCCTTTGTATGAGTTAGATGCCAATCTCACAGGATGAAAGAAATCCCATCAGAGCAAGAAGAAATATCCTTTGCACCAACTGTATCTCTGCTCTTCCTTTTTCCAATTGTGGTTTGAAAAGAAGATGGGAAAAGAAGATGAGGGCAGACAAAGTAAGAACACTTTGAACTGTTTTAAAGTCTCAGTCCAGGTATCCTGATGCTTTTATTTCTGAATACAGTTTCTCTTTTATGGAGCTCAGGAGCTGTCCTGCCTCTCTGCAATTTCATGTTGCTGAAAAGCAATTTTGCATTAAATTAGGCTGTGGGTTGTGTTGATTAATTTGCCACCTGTGGACTCAGTGAGAGAGTGTGTGTGTGTCCATAAATTTGTCCAAAACATAGATAACAATATATTTGCTGTTTGTATGTGAAAGCATCCTGTTTTCTATGCTGACAACAAATTACTTCAGTATCACAAACTATTATAGGGCTGCAACTCATTATTTTCATTATTAATTAATTATATATATTTTTAATTAATCAATTAATTGTTCAATTTGTAAAATGTCAAAAATGCTCATTACAAGTTTTCAAATCCCTAGGCGATGCTTTCAAAATCCAACATTACTAAATTTAAAACAATATTTTTGAGCCAGTCTTGTTCATTATTTGACTAATGCATGTATATTAATGTAGCATGGTTTTCATGCTGCATTAATATTCAAAGCAAATGAAAAAAGATTGTTTTTCATATCCTTATTTCCAGAATTTAATGCAGAATAACAGAACAGAATTTAACGCAGCATAACAGAATACTTTCCCACAAAAGAGGTATCCTTATATTTTGTGCCTCTTAATTGACTAAATAATAATATCAAGCTTAGAATATTAAACACATTCTGCAGAGAAAAAGGGCTCTCTAAATCTATGAAACAACTAGCTGCAAACACATGGGGACAGAGTGAAGTTAAAGTAGAATTTCATTTGATTTCCAAGATTTTTCTCATGCATCGTCAAAGTGCCCTTGAGCAAGACACTGAAGCCTTATCTGCTTATTCTTACCAATCCTTTATATTTTAAACATAAAATATAACCTGCTACACGCATTCTCCCCTCTTTCTTACGCACACTTGGTCTCATTTTGTGTAGGGTTGCGTTCAAAGACCCCTGTCACTCTCTCGTCACCTATAGTGACATTTTTAATTGCACAATCAGAACCAAACACACACTGAAAGATGAAAAATCATAAAATTGTTGTGCGCATACAGGATTCCAACTATAAAACAGTTGAAATCCTGTAAGCGCATAACTTCAACCAAAATGTTTACTCTTTCAACTCACCCGATAGGCTGCTACTTTTCTCAAACCGGGATCTCAACCGGTGCAGACCGATGATTGGGATTTATCATAAAATAACGCGAGAAGAGCAGCTGTGCGTCATCTAGATCCCTTTCAGCGCAGTCTGATGTGTTTTATTTGCGTCGTTAGTGGTGAACGGTCCGGTTTACTTCTCCGTGTGTGTGAGATAGAGTTTTTCCCTCCTGATCCTGGACAGACTGATGCACTGAAAGCCACCAGCAACACTGTAACACTGCTACTCCCTCAGTCTCTTGCTTGTAACTAGGTAACAGCTCTGCCTGCTGCCCAGAGTCAAGTAGGAGGTGTTAAAATCCTGTGTGCGTCCAATCTGTCATACACACACACTCTTGCCACAAACTGTAATAATGAAATAAAAACATTTTCTAAATATTAAGAAATTTACTACAGAAAAAACAAACAACATTTAAAGGACAATACCGGCAATTTTGCACATTTAAAAGCCCAATAAATACAACCAGCATACATGTTACTCACAAAAAACATTAATAGTTTTAAAGTTTTGCTATTTTGCCAGATTCCCTATCTTTCAAAATTCAAATGTTGGTGATATATCCACCTTAAAATTCAATGTTTCTTTAGTTAACATATACATCCAAATGTAGAAGGGATGATCATTTTTAATTTCTCTGTAAAAGCCAGTGGAGACATGTCTTCCTTGAGCTTTGTGTGGGACTGGTTAAATAAAGTTAATTAATAGATGTCATGTTTGTTGTGATGGATGAACCACTTATCGCAAGCACGTTTCAAGTCTCTACAAGTTTATTTTAATAGCTTACTGGAATGAACTGAAACAAATGGCACTCTGGAGATAGGACTCGGGGCTGGGCACAGACAGGAAAGCAGACAGGTAAATGTGGATTAACGGTCTTTAATTAGGCTTGTGGCAAAATACAGATCAGACAGAGGGTCAGGATGGACTTTGAGCCAACAAGAGAAGAGGCAAATAGATCCAATAAAAGGTAGAGGCAGAAAATCATATAACCAGTCACATAATCTGAGGATAAAATCCATAAACCGAGATGTAGATAGGTGAACAGATCAAAAGAGGGATGAGGCAGAAAAAAAAAATCAGAAACTGGAGAACAGTCTCACAGTCACAGTACAAAAGGCAAACAAATCCAGAGGACGTGGGCAGGTGTGTCAGAAAACAGGAAACACAGAATAGGTAACAGGCTGGAGTTCAAAGAGGTAAAACAAAGTTTGGAAGGTAGAAATCACAAAACCAATAAACAGGCAGAGGTCTGGATAAACCAACCAGGAAAACAGACCAACAGGTATCAGAACCAGGATGAAGGAAAAACTCACAAGAAGCAGAAACAGGAACAAAAGGAAAGAGCAGCATATAAAGTCACCGACTGATGAGATAATTGAGAGCAGGTGTGGTGATCAGGTGACTCCAAAGTGGAGGGAAAATCAGGGAATTTGGAACAGGTGAGGGGATCAGGTGAGCACGGAAAGGACTTTAGATTGACAGCTGGTGAACGGGACAATGAAGTTAGTTCTGTTGCATTTACACTTGGTTTGGTTTGGTGTGACACACAAACTTTCAAACCAATCAAAATACAATATATCAGCATTGGTTTCATGATAAGAATTTCTTTTCCTTTTAACTATTTGTTTGTGTGTGGAGTTTCAAGCATCTAGGAAGCCTTAAAATAAAAATAAATGGACAAATGTTTTGTTTTGTTGTTTTGGGTGTTTAGGGTTTTTATTTAGGGTGTTTTTTGGCCAAAATTTATTTATTTATTTATTTATTTTGGCCAAAATGTAACATTGGTCATTTTATAGTACCACCAACTGGTTGATTTTCTGAAGTTTTTTATAGCTTTACTAGTTGGAGATTAGAAAACAAGAAATTTAGACCCCTGAAACTTCCTATTGAAAATGAAAAGTAATAAAAGCAGCTTTTAGAGCAGGAATCATATTCAGGGATGTTTGTGTTCAGCTTAAAAAGAAGCAGACTAGAGTTAAAGATCATATTTTTACATGGGATAATATAACCATTGTGATTTTTTTTTCGACCAAATGCATCCAGATCCATTTTTCTCAACCTGTTGTTCATGTCTAATTTTTATATTAATTATAATTTTAATAGAAACCAAGCAAAAAATGCTTTCTTTTTGAGCTGCCATGAATATGTTTCTTTAAGATCATATAGCTCTGTTACCTAATGTCCTCAGGCAATACTTAATATCCGCTCTATTTCTGCCGTTCTGCTGCTCCATGTTTGGATTGTCACCAGTGGTTTCATAATTTGCTTCTTAAAAAAGCAATAAAAAAGCAATAAAGATGTAATATGCACATCAAATGTTCATGAGATTGCTGACAATCTGGTTCAAATTGGTTAAGCACTGGTGATAAATATGTGAAGACATTTTTAATTTGTGTGTGAGAAAATGTTTTGCAGCTCATATGCATGCTGTTGCTATAGTTATGGCTGATTGGTGCCGCGGGTCTTATAAAGCAGATGTGAATTCACCCGTTGTCTATCAGATGTATGGATTGAGTGACAATACCACAGATCAATAGATCGTTACACCAAAATAACCCAAAGCCTGTCAGACATTTATCACTTCTCTGTTATAAACCTTTTCTTGTCCTCCAAGGCTGCACGGAAAGCCATAGTCATCGTTAAAACGGCCATCTGCTGCTCCCACAGTGTCTGTGTCTGTGTGTGTGGTTATCTGGCCTGAAACATGAGCTTTCATTCCACATAACTATAAAATTCCAATCACAGAACTGCATCCACTGGAGAGCACATAAACAGTTATAGAATGTGTATGCTGCAGGAGACAGTGACAGTGTTTTTTTTTTTTTGTTTTGTTTTTTTAATTTTATCCATTTGAAAGATCTGACTTAACCAAACTCAATCACAGGAATTTATTTGCTTTGATTTTGTGTGGAAAAGTTGAAATAGGAAAATAAACATTTATTAAACTGGATGTGGAAGATATTAGTGAGTTCAGCCGTAGTTCCATCCTTATTTAAAGGAAAATCAGTGAGGGGTTAAAGGCTTATTTTAATATGGATTCACCTCATTGGTGATCCATTTGAAGAGAGCGTACACATTTTGCCCCTCTTAAGTTTAATGAAGGACAACATTTCTTTCATGTTTTCCATCACTTCCTCTTTTAATGATTTAAAGTATTTCAGCGGATGAGGCTGAATGTATGAGTCCTGAATGTATGATTGTGGATGAGTGTATCTTCAACTTTGGTATTGTAATGCATGTCTCTATTATGAAGACATCTAAATGGTTTAAATGCTCTTATTATGTGGCCCGCACAGCTAAATCAAGGCTATCCATCTAAATATCTAGCATAGAACTAGGAGAATATATTTTACTATAGCCCTATTATTATATTCTCTTTTTCATATAATGTAACCTGTATAATGTAGGGAGAGAGGTACAGCGCCTCAGGCAAGGGACTCCTACAGTGTCATAAAGGTCACAAACACTACCCACGTCCTTCCTGCCTGCATCCATGTTACAAATAACATAAAAGTAGCTGAAAATAGAATGCTAGTTCCCTATAGCTAAAAAGGCAATGAAACTCCTTAAGGCTGCTAATAGACGCATATTCTTTGTATCCACCGCCTATTCATTAGCAGATATAATGTTGTCTCATTAAATTGGTATTCTCAAACAAAAGATCAATACCCAGGAGACTAGTGAATAAAAGTGTGGGTGACTCATCTGATGCCACTGAGCGTCCTGTGCCATACTAGCATCGCATGTCAGAGTGGGAGAGGTTGTTTGTCTATTAGCTATTCAGCTATTATAGGTCTGCAAAGACTTTGATGAGTCAGGGACAGGAGAGGGTGTGCAGGAGAATACAGTGCCAAGACAAAAAGAAGGTCTGCGTAATGAAATATGTACTCTCTCTGTTTCAGCTAATGGTCTTGTATGCCTTGGCAGTCCTTAAGCTGTCCTTCAAAGTCTTTAAGTGAGCTCAACTCACTCGTACAGAAGCAAATGGAAATATAAAGGATTTTATGGTTCAGGGTTTCATAATTGTGCAGATGGAGACAATTAAGAGATAAATACAGAGAGAGTCCTTCAGTCAGAAGGTTCAAGCTCTCATTCATTCTGCTGAGGCGAGTTTGAACAAGACACTAGCTGGGTTCCAGCACTCTTATTTGATTGCTCCTTGCTCCTCGCTCCTCTTGTGACCCGGAAACCAGTCTGGTCCGCATTTTTAAAGACGTTGCAAAGTTCTTATGTCAGTTTTGAGAATCAAGGAGCGAGGATCGAGGAGGCTTCATCAGGAAGACATGAGCAAGGAAACACGAGATGGTACATGGAAGTCTGTTATCTGACAGTCACGGCCCTTCACTGGAAGTCTCTTTCTGACTGGTCAGTCTATTACAGCTGATTCAATACACTGACAACACCAACAGCAACAACTCAGTGTAAACTTACCCTGAATATTTAGATATTATTCTGACAGCTGATTCAGCTGTGTGACATCTCAGTAACTGAAGTGACTTCAGATGATGCAAGATGGCTGACCCTGACCTCTGACCATTTTAGGAGGGAGTTGATAAAAAGAAGCAGTTGCTTTGGGATTCACACTCGCAGATTCTTTTCCCTCAGTCTGCTCTGAACAATGCAGTGATGAAATTTCTGATATCACAAGGAAAGAGGAAATCAGAAGGAGATAAAACTGAAAATCTCCTGCAGCCCTTACATATAGGAAAAGGTCCAATATCTTTACTTTCAGGAACTGCAAATTAAATAATTGAGTCACAAACGCGCAAAAGGATTTTGGCAGCTCTGAGCTGTTTAGATTTTTAAAATCTGGAATGTTTTCAACATTAGCATGTGAATCTGCACATTGGAGCGTGGCAAATCACATAAAATAGGATATTTATAATGGTGGTAGATCTTCGCGTTCTCTGCTATTGAGAAATGTTAATCAGAATTGACTGGTCACAGCTGTCCTGTGGACAAAGCCACTGTGATCTAATTTCATCACCACAGTAAATAATACATTACTGTTCAATGATAATTTCACT
The DNA here is from genome assembly GCA_014773175.1 of Lucifuga dentata. NCBI lineage: Eukaryota > Metazoa > Chordata > Actinopteri > Ophidiiformes > Bythitidae > Lucifuga > Lucifuga dentata. The sequence continues at coordinate 170,712 of VXCM01000560.1, forward strand.
GCATAGCAACAATGAAATGAAACAACTTCACAAACACAGTAGAAGTCCATCATTGTGGACAACTGGAAAGCTGTTGGAAAGTTGCATCTTTTGATAACCTGCCAAACTTTGGATGATGCAGTATTAAAAAATAAAATAGGATCTGGATAATTTATGTCAGCTGTCATTGAGCAAAAACTCCTAGGATGAGTAGAATTTTGGACTTTGGGACAGGCTGAATTTTCTACCCTTTGCAAGGGAAGAGTGGACAGTTCAGAATGAAATTAAGGCATCCCACCATTCAGAAGAAGCCAATCACTGGGAATGTGATTTCTGTGCTGGCAGCCTGACTTTGAGTCTTCAGTTGACAAGGTGAGTGCATGCATTTCATAAAAACGTCTTTCCTTGTGCATCTCTAAAAAAGAGTCATTACTACGATAACAGATTGTTTTCACTTTCAAGCTGTGATCTACCAGGAACATGCATAATTTACCATAATAATATAACAGATTTATGTCCCCTAAAGCCAAAATAGACCAGCTCCAAACACCTTTGTAGCATATAATACCTGTGCTGGGCATCCTCTTTATTCTATTTGATCCCAGTCCCATCGACATCCTATATCATCTTTACTTTTCCTCTGCTTCTCAAAGAGGCACCCCATTCACCAGGCATCCCAAATCCTCCCAGACTATCAAAATAATATCAAAGTATGCATCTTGTTTGTGTGTTCAGCTGTGGCGGTGGCTTAGTCTGGTTGCTTATCACTTCCGTCTCTAAATGAAAAAGTAAAGCAGTTTCCCATGCTCCTTTTGTTCGCATTGACGGGAACCAGCTGCCAACTCCGATTAGATAAGTGCTCCCTTTTCAGACTGTCACCTTTGCAGCGTGGGTTTGGGTTTCATTTAATTTCAGTCCTCATGTTAATTTTTGTTGGCGAGATCAGCTCCAGGAGTTATACAGATTCAAAAAGCAAAAGACGGAGAAAAGGAAGACTGAAGACGATTAAGTAATTCCTTATCTGCTAATCACATTTCCATCTATGGAGGCATTTATCTCCATACATGCTTATGTGTTGTGTATCTGTTGATTTAAAGCATGAACGTGAACACATACACACACACTCACACACACATGCTCCATTTTATGCCTCAATTCATCTTTTATATGTTTAAATTTACACTTCTCACTTTCTTGTGGCTTTCCCTGACTGATAAAATATTCTCCCCACACAGCTGTGATGTTAGCCTTTTCAGAGTAAAAATTGTTCCCGTGCAGATCTATTTATTGCTTTGTAAATTAATTTTACTGCATGTTTTACTGCTCTCAGATGTGGCAACACTTTCATTTATTGCGAGCGGTGTGGTCTGAAGCAGCAAGTAAACCTCTGAGGAGCCTTACTGTACATCAAGGCCTCTTTGCATTAATTATGCCCAGTGAATGGCTCCTTTTGATGCAGAGATGATTATGTCATTATGTGTCCTTCTGTCTTATTCACGCTGCAAGGGCAAGGGATGGCCTTCGTTGCCACAATGTTCCTTTTATACATTCTTTCTTTTGTACCGACTGTCGAGCATTCAGGATGCTGCAGTTTGTTGAATTAGCGACAGTAAGGTAGAATAATTCGCCCTATCTGACCTTCAGGATACAAAACAAACCTGACTGCTTTGCTTTGGAAAAGAGGAAAAGAGACAGAAAAGATGACCCAGCTTTGTTTAATTTAATATTTCTTTTCAAAGCTGTAAAATGTTTTCAGCGACCTCTTGTGCTTTCATCACATCCAAAACTCCAATTTAAAGGTAGATGTACACTAACACAGGAGTTTAATTTGACCAGAATACAGTACAACTAAGTTAAAAGACCATATCGGCCATTTTGCATGTTCGAGCCTAATATATTCAATTTTCATACATGTTACATTACTGACAATCATTTCCCAAAGGATAAAATTGTATTTCAGCTTTCCTGATATTTTACAAAAATCTCTTAATCTTTCAAAATCAAATATTCAAACGATACACCCACTTTAAAAATCGATGTTTCACCTGCTAATAGTTACGCAGCCTTATGAAGTCACATTTCAATTTTTCAATAAACACAGGTCTTCTTTTGGGACTCTGTTCCCTGGTGGAGACATACATTCACTCCACGCTTTTTATTGTCTTGCTTGTGATGATTTATTACCTATCTCAAGAACGTTTCAAGTATTGACAAGTTGATTTTAATAGTGTACCAAAATGAACTGAAACCAATGGTGGTCTGGAAGGTACAGATTTTTTTTTTTTTAAATTCACCATTCCAGTAGTNAACTGAAACCAATGGTGGTCTGGAAGGTACAGATTTTTTTTTTTTTAAATTCACCATTCCAGTAGTATGCTTTGGGAATGATTGTCAGTAACATTACATGTATGAAAATTGAGTATATTAGGCTCAAACATGCAAACTGGCAGGTATGGTCCTTTAAATACAAGCAACTTCAGGTGAGAGATGAAGTCAGTGCTAAGTGCCTTAAGATGCAGTTCCTCTAATGGCCACTAGATGCTGACTCCACGATAAACTGCTGTATTAATGCTGCATTCCCTATACCTTGGAAGTGGGAAGTTGAATTTTGAAATTGCATCATTTATGACTACAGCACATTTAAGCTAAACATAGTGACAAACTACATGGACTCCTCCAATTTTTGCTTTGTGTGCGTTGTCAGACCAAAAGAAGCTACATTTTAACTCTGACGAGCTCTTGAACTTTTCAAAACAGCTATTGCTTTTGAAAAATTCAAAAGTTGTTTTAGAGCAATGTCTCAGTCCATAATCTTCCTTAACCACCAGAGGGCGCAATTTTTGGAACCCTATGGAGTGTAGCCTGAAACTGAACAATTATGTAACATGTTGAAATAAAAATGTTAACATTAAAAATACGATGATTTACACTTTTCCATCTTGTCAAGAATAACAATTTGAATAGGTTTTAAACATATTCTAGATATTGAGTGTGTGCCCTATTTAAAAAAAATTAAAGGACTACTCAAAGCTCTGCTACCTGCAGCATTTAGTCAGTGGATAATTCTACTTGAGGATCCTTGTTTATTTGGGGGTCCTTAATTACACTCTTATCAATGAAACAAAAGCACAGAATCTCAGTGGTGGACTAAAAAAATAATGATTTGAGTGTCTGATGATGATTAACAATGTACCACTTGATCTGAGAGGAGAGGAGAAGAGAGGAGAGGAGAGGATGAGGGACTGTGCATGTATGTGTCCATGAACTTGCTGAACTCGATGTCCGCCCTCTGATCTGTCATCCAGTGACAGTTATGTCATCAGGATCTTATTAAGCACCAATGGTTTTATTACTGAAACCTGGCAGATGAATCTGAACTCATTCTCACCATCACCTTCATTACAGGATCAAAGGGAAAAATTATATTCAGAGGTACACTGAGTGCCCAGTTATGTGTATGTGTAAAATAAAATAATTTTCAGAAAAAAATACTTGCTTTATGATTTCTCTGAACAGAGGGAAGGATTGAACTGTTCCTCATAATGATTTCGAGACATCTCCTTCAATTTATCCTGGTAATTTCCTCAGATGCTCTTAGTTTCCTTGGTAACACATGGCAAAATTTGACACTGTATGCAAATATTACTGTAATTGAATGCAAATCAACACATCACTATTGAAAATCAATTTATTTTAGAATACTGGAGTAAAATTTCTGAATTTATATATCACTTTTAGACATGTTTTAAGCCTATAGCACCACATTTTCATTTTGTTATATGGCTCTAAAGTGCCTTGAAATCCAAAACCTCCCTTTTTGGTTCTATAATAAATTCAGGAATTATACCTTTAAAAGAGAACATTACTGTATGGTTTACAAGATAGTACTTATAAAACATGGAGATAGTAAGGCAGCATACAACAAATTAAGGTTTCATGAGCTTTAGAAATTTTAAAGGTGCTACTGTGAATTATTTTATTATTAGTTTTTTCAAAATTAAGACCACATTTTCCATAAACGGTTTTGCTTCCAGTCAGTGTTGCTCCCTTTTCATGGTTTTCCATTTCTTTGTTCTGAAGCTTACAAAGGAGAGGAGATGACAAAAGACAAAATGCATTCAGATAAACAAATGTGAGATTTAGAATGTTACATGCACAGAATATAAAATATACTGTAGAGGTACGGTCTTCCAGTTTTTTCAATCGTGGTATCTGAATAATGTCTAAAATAAACATGTCATTGATTTATTATTGATACTGAAGTGCTACGTTTCAGGGCATTGTTGTAACGATAAAAAACTAAAATTTAACACTCAGCAGTAAAATTTAGCGTAAGCACAGAAACATTTGTACCATTTGTACCTGCTTTGTAATGTAGGTTTAAGCTGTATGAAATAATAAAAAACAAAATGGTAGAAGCAAGTTTCATATATGATCCCTGAGCCCCTCGCTGTGTATCGGCGCCGTCGTCGATGTTTGTTCTCAGATCAGCTGACAGCCTCGCTTCTTGACCTTAACAGGTTGTGGACACAGCACTGCTCTGATGGCCTCATCAAACACCGTCTTCAGCCCTCGCTGCGTTAAGGCCGAGCATTCCAGGTACTTTACAGAGTCTGAAAACATTACACACAATTTAAAGAGATACCCAAAAATATTAATAACATACACAGTCACGAGAGTACTGAAGTAGAAGAAGGTATTTCATAACAAAATCAAATCCATTTCCTCCTTAGATGGTGTTTGGCTTCTTAAAATTCCCAGGCTTAGATGGACATGAAACAGTTCTGGTTGAACCATCAATCAAACAATGAAATACTGTGCTGAAAATTACTTGTACATTGATAAGACATAAGTACACTTAAAACATTAAGGAAGAAGTCAACTATGACTCCAAAGGAGCACTTTGTTCTTGAATGGTGGTTCTCAAACTGTAGCACTATAGTACCACTGCTGGCACTTGAGGTACTTGTTGGTACTCCAGGTGATTCTGGAAATTTGCTCAGAGGTGGTATTTACTCAGATGCTCTCAGTTTCCTTGGTAGCACATGGCTTTTTTGCTTCAAAAAATGTGAGAATCACTGGTATAGAACATCCAATTAGGAGTTCAGGAGTACAGAATCCATTTAATTTAGGATTCATTCATTTTGCATCAGTTCAGCAGCTCTGGCAGAGTGTTTTATTACTAGTTATACTGGTGAAGCTTTTGAATTTCCTACAGCTCTGGTTTGTGCTTGTGGTTTGCATCGTCTCCATAGCAACAACCCCTCATGCTCATGGGTACTATAGTATTTAGAGCCACCCGCCTCGCCAACCTTATGGTTGAGTTGATCTTTATCTAAATTGGTCGATCCCACCTTATTTACTACTTTGATGTGCAAGCTGGTACATTACCAATTTAAAATAATTCAAATTATGAGAGAGAGAGAGAGAGAGAGAGAGAGAGAGCTGAATGGAAGGAGATGAAGGTAATCTTTTAGCATTTTTAAATCAATGACCAAGATCGATTTTCCAGCTTTGAGTTTCATTCAGCAATGGTGGGCTGCCTCATTTCCGCTGCACTGATCCTGGTGCATATAATCGCCTTATTTCTCTTCATTATGTTGGACAGCAATAATTTTAAAAGTGCTCTGTGTAACTGAGAGGATTTTTAGAGGAAGAGGAGTTACTGTTATTAGACATACTAGTACCAGAATGAAATATCTCAATAACTATAGAATGGATCACCATGACGTTTAGTGTCGATATTCAGAAGACGAAATCTGATCATTTTAAGGATATCCTGTCTTTCCTTCTAGCGCCACCATGAGGACAGAATTTCCAACAATTTGGTTACTAACAAAGAAAACAAAAGAAAGGTTTGATTTTAATAAAATTAGCTGATAATCCTGATCCCCAGAGGATGAATCCAATGATTATTCATGTCCTTGTGGCCTTCTCTCCATCTCAGCAGCAGCTCACCGATCTCCTTGGCCAACGCCAGACCTTGAGGGTACGTGATGGGAGCCAATTTCTTCTCCTTCAGCCTCTCCACCGTCTCCTTCTCATCCCTCAGATCCAGTTTGGTGCCCACCAGGATGATGGGAGTGGAGGGGCAGTGGTGCCGCACCTCCGGGTACCACTGGGAGGAAAGCAACACTATTAATACACACATAGAAACAAGAAAAATGATGGAACCAAGGTAACCATCTCCACCGTTATACAGTTTGTCATGAGTACTACATCCATACTTCATTAAATGCTGTGGTATATAAATATGGAAACCAATGGAACCCAAAACTGTAGTCATTGACCTGAAAAACTTAAAGAAACCTTCACACGATAAACTTCTCAATACCATCTATCTTTAAAGTTTAATAGTGGGTTTTGTCCTTGTCTCTTTCACTGATGTTTTCAAGATTTATTATAGGAGATAACTATCTTTTCCCTTTTTTTTCTAACTGACTGATAGACTGCCATCATGTTGCTTTCTATATCTGAATCAATAGAAGACCCCAGAAGAAATGATTCATACCTGTGGTGATTTGTGAGGCTATGTTTTGCTGTATTATTGCACAGGCTAGTAGTAGGTATTTCAGGAAGTTTGATTGATAAGTTCTGAGTCTAGCATAGAACATTTTAACAAAGAGAATTTATTTTTCAACATAATCTCCTTCCAACTCCAAACTATTCTGCCAGTGATGCTGGAGAGATTTTATTCCAGTGTCATAGAAGCCCTTTTCATGGCTGTCCAACCACTCCTCCACAATCCTCCATCTGAGTCAAAATGGGTTCCAGCAAAATAATTTTTGATGTCTGGCAAGAGGTAAAAGTTTGAGGGGAGCCGAATCTGGTACGTAGGGTGGTCAAAGCCACAGTCATGGTTAACGACCAGAAAGTCCATAGTTAAGTACATGTTTGTCAGTATCTGTCTTGTACAGTTCACAGAGGCAAAATTTTTGTTCTGGCCATTTTATATGCTCGTTTAAAGAATGAACAAAAAAGGCACGCATGCGGATGTATGTTGGTTACTATTAGTTTCTTATAAAAAACTGGATGCATCTGCACTAAAAGAATAAGTCTCTCTCTATCCATCTTTGACCCATGAATAAATCAACATCCGGTTTGTCATTGCAGTTACAGCAAATGGAAACAATTGGAAAAGTTTAACTTCTGATGGCGCATTGCATCTGGGTGCGGCTCTCAGCCAACGATGGAAGAGTTTTCGTCCTCTCATTGAAAAGAACAGAACGTCCGGTTTTCTGCCTACTGCACACGTCAACATGTGAATCCAGAATAAGGGATTTTACTACTTCCATAAAAGAATTACAGTTGTTGCTAAGTTCCTTATGTGACAGAATCATCAGAACTTATCCTTCAACGTTCAGTATACGCACTTGAGTTAAAAAAGCAGGAACCACTCAGAACAAGGTTGAGTGCAGCACCAATTCAGTCAAAGTTTTCACTTCACTCAGTTTTTCTGTCTATGACACAGTAGGAATAATAATAATTTAAAAAAAAAAGGTTTTCAAATTGAAGCTAAATGAAACTGGTTCGACTCGTTTGTTTCTTTTGAAGGATTCCTGTTAAATATCATCAAATAATTCAACATCTCAGTGGCTCTGCTGCCGCGGAACTAATATAATTCAGTGCAACATGATTCAGCAAACATTCGTAATTGACAAACTGCTGCGAAGCATTCAACAGTTTCCCTGTGGTAATGAGCATTATGTAGCCTCTAAAAGACCAGAAGCTGAATGGAGATGAGAGTCCCTAAAAACAGAGAGCACTGAAGTGTCAAATTTATTTCTGTCTGTGTTTGAGTGTCTTCAGGGCCTTCAAACATGAATTCTTTTTTTTTCTTTGAAAAGCTGATTTAAAAAAAAAAGCTTTTCAAATATGTCACTCACAAAATTCACTGATTCTTGTTTTGGCTCTCTTCGTTTAATTTCCAAATCTGAAGGTCACTTTGGTTCTGTTTGCATGTTACTGAATCCACATTATCTCAGCTACACATTAGTGGTTGTTAGCTGTTTGTTACTGTACTGCATTTCCATTAACGTGCCCCCGTCCAAGAATGTATTTACTGCCATTTTTAGACCTGTAGTCTATTGCTTTGGTCCAAATCAGATCCTTATCTGGATCCAGACCAAAACTTATCTGAGATATATTAAGAAATCAACCCTGGATCCTGATCATCACCAAACTTTTATGGGTTCTTCTGTACACCATGCCCCACACTTCCACTTTTAAATCCTGCTAACTAATCCTGCTAACAAACAAACCAAGAACCCAACCAACAAACACAAGTGCAAAGATGACTGCCGCTGCAAAGTGGTTTAAACTGTGGCTTTGGCTTCAATCGGTGTGACTGAGTGAACTATAAATACGGCTTACGGTTCTTGTTTTTTGTTTTTAGTTTATTTAGGTTTTTTTTTTACAGTAAAATACCAGCATTTTTTTCTTTTAAAAAGGAACCATTCAGCTGAAATTAATAACCACACATATTTTATTTCCCCATACAACAAATAGGTAGCATGTTTCCTCACTACAGTTAGCAGTCAATGAGTTCATCCAACTGTGAGAACAGATCAGATCGTGCTTCCAGTAATAGAATGTGAAGAGAGGAAACATAAAGGACCTGCTTATTATTCACCAGAGATACTCAAAGTAAGAAAAAAAACAAAAACCAATAAACAGCCAAACTACTGAGCATTTGGACTGCAAATGCAATTTTTATAAATCGATTTCCACCTTGATTTTTCTATTATTGATTTCTTCCATCAGATTTTAACTTTTATTATTATTATTATTATTATTATTATTATTATTATTATTATTATTATTATTATTATTTTATATTTTATGGGTTCTTCTGTACACCATGCCCCACACTTCCACTTTTAAATCCTGCTAACTAATCCTGCTAACAAACAAACCAAGAACCCAACCAACAAACACAAGTGCAAAGATGACTGCCGCTGCAAAGTGGTTTAAACTGTGGCTTTGGCTTCAATCGGTGTGACTGAGTGAACTATAAATACGGCTTACGGTTCTTGTTTTTTGTTTTTAGTTTATTTAGGTTTTTTTTTTACAGTAAAATACCAGCATTTTTTTCTTTTAAAAAGGAACCATTCAGCTGAAATTAATAACCACACATATTTTATTTCCCCATACAACAAATAGGTAGCATGTTTCCTCACTACAGTTAGCAGTCAATGAGTTCATCCAACTGTGAGAACAGATCAGATCGTGCTTCCAGTAATAGAATGTGAAGAGAGGAAACATAAAGGACCTGCTTATTATTCACCAGAGATACTCAAAGTAAGAAAAAAAACAAAAACCAATAAACAGCCAAACTACTGAGCATTTGGACTGCAAATGCAATTTTTATAAATCGATTTCCACCTTGATTTTTCTATTATTGATTTCTTCCATCAGATTTTAACTTTTATTATTATTATTATTATTATTATTATTATTATTATTATTATTATTATTATTATTATTTTATTGTCAAAATAAAAACTGGTTATCAAACCTGATTTGACAAATTTGAGATAAGAGATTTTTTTCTTTAATTTTTAGTCTTCAAATAGAACAAAATGTGACAGCGAGGAGGTGTGCAGAGCTAATAACAGCAAAAACTGTTACCTTTTGTGTATCACAAAGGTTTTCAGCCACTGACTGTCAGGCTTATGTTTTTGTGACTCACTGTACTTTTCAATACTGGAGGAGAAAAAAAAAAGAACTAATAGTGGAAGATGATGAAGATGATGATGACTCTGTCAACATAATACTGCCTCCTGTAGCTTTCACTGCTGTAAATAGATCTCCTCTTATTATCTGAAGGTCTCTAATTTATGAAAGCAGAATTTGAATTACAGATATCAGGTTGCTATGGCAACTGTATAAAATACCGGAATGCTGAAAAATAGCAATCATTGAAGAACGTGGTACAAACCGTGACAAAACTTTGACATTAAAAAAAGTATTTTCAGGTATTTTCAGGTCCAGTGAAAGTGACAGCAGGGTGCTATTGTTGGAGGCTAATGGCAAATCAAAACGCTAAGTGCACTTGTTTGTGCAAGCAGAGGGATTCTAAACTGCACAAATAGGGATGGATTAACAACAGGCACCTCCAGTAATTACCATTATCAAGAACAATCTTCCCTCTCCTCCATCTCGCTTTGTGCACCTGCGAGTTATGCCGCAGTTCCACACTTAATGTTTATTCTTTGTGACTTGCCGCCGTCACCACAGCAGATGCTGAAGCCCACTTTGGAAGCAATTACCTTTGCTTCAACTGATGTCAGGCACGGAAAGAGAAGAGCAGCATACTGATCAGACTAAATGTCATAAATTACTCCTCCAGTGCTTAATTGCACCAAAACTCTAAACTCCCCTTGATATGGATTTGTGAAACAATGCGTTCCTCATTATGAACAAAAGAATACAATGATTAAAGGCTATTTCACGGTGATCAAAACACTGGAGATTCAACAGGCTGCAGCTGGTAGACTACTTTTATTCTGAAAAATACCCTGATGATTGACAGCAGAAGAAATGGGCCTAATTTGACAAGTGGTGTGAGTCAGCAGTCCAGTTGAGAATGCACCGTCAGGTTTATTCATGCTGCTCTGTTCTTGTCTGGACTGAAATAGTTTAGCAGTTTCCTGACTAGAACAGAACACACTGAAAACTCCTATTATGTCACATTGCTGCAGCACCTCAGCAAAATCCAATAATCTTTCATTAATTCCCTACTTCTTGTCTGTTGTTGCTGATAGGACTAACAACAACCGTAAGTATGATAATAATAATATATAACCCTTTTTGTACAAAGTGGAGGCTCATATGTGCAAACGTCTAGTAATGCTGCCAAAATGATGGTATAGTATAGTACATTTACTTTCAAGAAGGAAATGTCAGCAGAACGTGGACAGAACGTGGACACAACAGAACACAACTTCAATCTACTTAACATTTATATAGTTTTTATATAGTAAATTGTAAATTTCAAGTGGAATCTTTAAAAGGAACATGCTTTTTGTTGGTTTCCCTAATATTTATAGTATAACAGTTTGTATTGAACATTGTCAAAGCTGCAAAACTTGCGGTTGACACCTATAGAAATGCATAAGATAAACCTATATGTCTTGAACTGCTCTGAAAGCTTCATTTTCATTTTCATTCATTTTCAAAATGAAAGCTCCTTTTTCAATTAATCCTTTATGTCTGTAACATGTTAATTTACCTGCCTACACACCTGGTTAGACACACCCACCAAGTATGAGGCTAGTGAGCAACTATTTGCCAGCTCGAGCCTAAAACAACCTGTTTTCACTCAGTTTGCACAGTGATGCTAGAGCAAGGGAAAATAGAAATAAATTAATGTGTTTTTGCACATTAAAGCATTGCAGAGGTTTCAAAAATAGAAAAAAAAATGGAATTTATGTAAAATATGTCCAATTTTAACAGGTCATGCAACAATGATAAAAATTCTCCATATTGCACATTTAGTGAGTTATTTCATTTGATGACATTGTTAGTTATGTGAAGCTGTAGAAGGCTCTTTGCATTAAGCTGGAAGTTATAAATATACAGCTAACTATGAAATGCATTCACCTCTGTCTATGTCTAAATAATTTCAGTTAGTTCTAAACCTGCCAAATCCAGACACAGGAACTGAGAGTGTGAATGAGTGTTGGTTGGATGGATGTGTCATTCAATTGATGAACAAATAATTGAATGAATAAGTGCGTCAGTGTGTTAATCTCTGGACCCTTGTGGTGTTCTACAGTTAAAAGCAATAGGCAGATCAAAAGATATTGGGATAATCTGTGTGTGCGTCACTATGCATGTGTGTTTGAGCTTGTTCTCCATCCAGGTCAATAAAATGACACGAATGGAGCCAGACTGACCTTGGCTCTGACATTCTCGAAGGAAGCAGGGCTCACCAGAGAAAAACAGATGAGGAACACATCCTAAAGGAGCAAATTAGAGAAATTCTGAAATGCTCCAAACAAATAGCGACTAATCATTAAATATGAATCATGACTGGAGTTATGACGAATATGTTACCGTCTGAGGATAGGACAGTGGCCTGAGCCTGTCGTAGTCCTCCTGTCCTGCTGTATCCCATAAACCCAAGTTCACTGGCTTACTGTCGACCATGACGTTAGCTGAGTAATTATCAAAGCTGCACAAAAAAAAAAAAAAAAANAAAAAAAAAAAAAAAAAACATAAAAAGATGAGTCAGACTAAAAAGAAATTCTTAAAGATGATGCCGATAGCTGTAGCCTAAAAGCTGCTTAATGGTGTGTGTGTGTGTGTGTGTGTGTGTGTGTTTGTGTGTGTTTATTTGTGACGATGATTTTATGGATCTTTTGTGCTCAAAACAGCATGTCTTTTTTAATGGTCATATGGAGAATACAAAATACTAGAGCATCTTTTGCACCATTAGATGTTTTTCAGGAACTTTCCTTCATTTCACATCAAGGACACAGGATCCATTCTGGTTCATTCAGGTAGGAACTCTCAGATGTTTCAGTAACTGCTGGGCGAAGCTTACAAGAGCGAACATCACCGATTGGTCAGAGGCTCAAATAGGCGGACAACTGACATTTCTAAATACTTGCATTTACATTTTTTTTTTTTTTTTTTTNTTTTTTTTTTTTTTTTTTGTAACAAAGTGAAACAGCAACAGTGATCCAGAAGGACTTTGCGTCATCCTCTTGAAATGAAAAAGTAGATCAAAAGATCTTGCTTCACTTCTCAGAACTTGGAATTTCTCATAATGTGAAGCAGTGCTAAGAAATAACATTAAAACTGAAACGAGTAGAAAAAAAAATCTAATTTCCATAATATTTAAGGTAAACAAAATCTGACCAACTGACCATGATTTCAAAATATTAGCTTAATTAAACAAAAAAGACCATCAGAAAAAACTGTCAGTATCGACTAGCCTGTAAATTCCATTTTAGAATTTCAAAAACATTAAAAAGCTCCAGTTTCTTTAAGAAAAAACTTTGAGTGGTTTTGAATAGAAGACAGGAGAGAGACAAGAGTGTGCTTCTGCTTTTTCTTTAAAAAAGCAGAAGCACTGGCGCTAACAATACTGGTAGCATGAAACACCACATCTGTACGCTACAGGGTCACATATTCATAGTAATTAAATCCGGTTATTTAAAAGTTGTCAAAATCTACAGCAAAAACATTCCTGATCTCAGATTGAAGGGTTTTCTGTCTCAATTTTCCCCTCACATCTGGTCTTTCTGAGCCTGCAGTGAAATCTGCTCCATCATGTCTGCTGTGTGTGTTTGTGCGCAGCAGAGTGGCACTCACACTGTGGGGATGTACTCTCCTGGGAAGGCGTTGGTTGTATAGCTGATGAGCAGACATGTCTTCCCCACAGCGCTGCAAACACATATTGAGCAATTAGTTTTGTGCGAACACACACCCGAACGCATGCACACAATTCATTTTTGCAAGAGTGTGTAGAGTTACAAACACAAAGGGTACATAGAGGGCAGTGTGTTCTGTCTGTCTTTGGAGTTAAGATGCCTTCAGGATCCTTTGTGGTGATTTGAAAGAGATCAACAGCAGCAGGACATTGATTGTACAAAGGGCAGACAGAAAACATCCTTCCAAGCTCTTCTGATTGACTCATACCTCTGCGTGTTTGTCCTCTTTGTCCTCTAAAATATATCTAAACTCAGCCTTTGCAAAAGCTTCTTGTTAAAATCATGTAACACCTCGTATTGCAAAGAAATGACTGGGAGCTCAGAGTGAAATTCCTTATCAGATAACAGAGCTGCGTGTCCTGACATGAGGTGAGGAATGTTTGGCTGAGGAGTTGACTAATCCTACAGGGATTGTTTGGTGTGAGGTTGGAAACTGACACCTGAGGCTGGATACACTGAAGTCTTCACAAAGGTGGAATACGTCTCATTTAAAGACACAGAAACACAGTACAAACTGCACAATCAACAGGCAATTTAATCAATGCATATCGATTAGAAGATCAGGTTCTGTAGCTTGTGCATGTTGCTTTGGATTAGCACCATCTATTTTCTGTACCCACTTATCCTGGTGTAGTTTTATTCTGATACCTTTTGGATTTATTATAGAAAGTCTTGAGTTAACAGCCAAATGAATTTTTGCAAGCCCTCACATCTCCAACTGAGCTTATTCACAGTTGGAGCAATCAGTGCACCATAGGAAGAATCCATTAACTGATTCTTTGAGGGAATGAAAAAAGATCTTTTCTGACCTTTGTTAGGTAACCCATCTCTGGGTATATTTAGACTTAGAGGTGTTTTTGTACTCCATTTCCATTTTATCTGTACTTTGTTGTGTCGAGTTCATTTCATATCAGTGCATCCAGGAAAAAAAAAATGTCTCCACTATGTCTCCACTGGGGAAAGAAAAAGAAGACCTGTGTTTATCAAAAATTTTAACGACCATGACTTCATAAGGCTGCGTAACTATTAACAGACGAAACATTGATTTTTAAGGTGGGTGTATCGCTTGAATAATTGATTTTGAAAGATTAAGAGATTTTGCAAAATATCAGGAANTAAGGTGGGTGTATCGCTTGAATAATTGATTTTGAAAGATTAAGAGATTTTGCAAAATATCAGGAATGCTGAAATAGAGTTTCATTCGTTGGGAAATGATTGTCGCTAATGTAACTTGTATGAAAATTGAATATATTAGGCTCAAACATGCAAAATGGATGGTATGGTCCTTTAAGGAAATCAACCCAGAGAATTCTGGTACATCTTCCTATGAGACAGATCATATCTGTGTAACATAAGTTTTAGCTGAGGTTAGGCTAGTTAGCTTGGTTGCTGTTTTGGGTACAAACTCTCATTGCCCCGGTTGTGTAAATTGCATTTGGCTATAACTTACTCTCCAGTCATTCTTTATGTGTTTATGCTAGCTAAGCTAACAGCCTAGCTGGAGTTGTTATAGCATATTCACCTCTTTTAAGATGCATATTCTATTTTTACATTCATTTCAAGGTAATGAGAGGATGAAGTCAATAAGTTAGCGTGTGTGTTAGTGCAAGGGTAAGTCCAGTGTCAATCACCACCGTGAGTCTCACGGACACACTCACACACACACACACACACACACACACACACATGCTGCTGACTTTGTTGCTCAGTGTCAAAGCATGGCCATTCCTCACAGTTCCTTTAACTCCCACTCTCAGCCTGCTTCTCCAGATTGGTTCTCTCTCTCTCTCTCTAAGTCTCAAAATCCAAAATAAAGCCAAAGTAGGATTCTTGATGCAGCAGACTTGTCATTTTAAGAGCGAAGTGTTCACAGAGTTGTCAGAGTTGTCAAGGTTTTTCACTGACACCAGTTAAATCTTCTTCATATTTCATATATTTCATCACATTAGGTCAGGATTTTTACTCAAATTCAACTATGCATGTGTGCTACACTGAATGATTTTGCTTGCACGTCTGCTTATGTACTTCATGTCAGTTTGGATTGCATCCAGTTTGGAATGTGAGGGCAAAAACATAAATCAACACCTTAAAGGACCATACCATCCATTTTGCATGTTTGAGTCTAATATATTCAATTTTCATACATGTAATGTTACTGACAATCATTTCCCAAAGCATACTACTGGAACGGTGAATTAAAAATTGTTTTTCNTTTTTTTTTTTAGAAGTTTCATAATTTTAGCATTTAAGCACAATAAAAAGCGCAGAGTGAATGTACGTCTCCACCTGGGAATATAGTCCCAAAAGTCGACCTGCCGTTTATCAAAAAATTTAAATGACCGTGACTTCATAAGGCTGCATAACTATTAGCAGGCAAAACGTTGATTTTTAAGGTGGGTGTATCGCTTGAATATTTGATTTTGAGCGATTAAGAGATTTTGCAAAATATCAGAAAACTGAAATATGGTTTTATCCTTAAATGATTGTCAGTAACCTTATGTTTGTGAAAACTGAATATATTAGGCTCAAATATGCAAAATGGTGGTAAGGTCCTTTAAAAAGTACTACTGATTTCACTCGACAGCGGCAACAGAGAAGATCAGTATTTTATTTATGAAGGTGAAAGTAACAGAAGCAGCAGTGACGAAGAAGATCCCGCCATACTCAATCAGCTCATCCTCAAATTTGTCAGCCATTTTATTTCTGGGCGTCACTATTGTTGCACTTCAACGCTGACATTACTGCCTCCATGATTTGCTTCTTGCAAACACGTAGCATCAATTTTCGATGACTTGTACAACTAACTTTAAATATATGCTGGACACGCATCATGTTTTTGCTTATTGCATGCGTAGATAATGCCGAAAATAATCTTGGCTTAAACCTTTAGCAGCCGTGTTTTTCCATCATTAGCCAGTATTTCTTTGTTTTCTATTTTTATATCTGCCTTCCCATTAACAGCAGCTCATTAAGTAAGGAGAGAATTCTCCTGATGGTTGCTACAGCAATGTCTAAGGCTATCTAAAGTTTCTTTGCACCACTTGCACCACTTTTATAAGTCTGACATTTTTTTCCCACTATTAAGAGAACCAGGCAATAACAGATTTTAACAGGTCAAAGGTAGCACAGTTAATAGCACACTTCTCTAGGTTTGTAGACAAATATTTTACCATCCACTTTTAATAAGCAATATTATAGATGGGAAAATCTATTTAAGAATGATTCAGACCTTTATCTTTATATCAATTCTCAAAAAAAAAAAAAAAAAAAAAAAAAAAAAAAAAAAAAACCCAAAATAAACAAAATAAGTTTTCAACAAAATAAGCCAAACATCTCAAATGGATCAGAGTTCAGTATTCATATCATAAATTTGGCTAAGTAAATATTGTATTAAATGAACAAACAACACACACACACACACAAAAAATGGAACTAATTTCTCATTTGGTTAAAATTACATTTTCCTTAAAGTCTTAATATATTTTTTTTAAATTTTATGTTTTTAATAATTTTGATTTTTTTTTTTATGTTTTCATTCTGACTTTGCCTACCTAACAATAACTTCTGGTACTGTGTGTGTATTTTATAATACTATATTTTAATAAAGGCTATGAAATGACTTCCCCTCCTACGCACTATATCAATATATTGATTTTTTTTTTTAAATTAAAACTCTGAACTCTTAATAAAATTATGAATAAAACCAGGAAATATCTGATTAAAGACTAACAGAGCGAAAAATCTGTTGAGCTCTTGAGCGATTCTGTTTGATCTGGCTGCAGTCAAACCACAGCTATCACACACAACATAAACACATCAGCTCCCATGTTATGAATGCTACCGCAAACTGTGATTATTTCAAGCAAAACATCTTTTTCTGAAATTTGGTTTCTTATATTTTTCTCTTTTTTCTCACATATCAGCAACATGGAGTGAAATGAAATGAGGAGAAATGTCGGTAATGGAGGATTGTAATATCAATGGTGTGGTATGTGTGTGTGTGTGTGTGTGTGGCAGTTGGTGGTTTCTCACAGCAGGCAGCCTAGGCACAGGTGAAGAAGCGGTGAAGAAACTGTCAGTTTGAACCCAATTAGTCATTTTCTGCTTTATGCAGCTTTCTCTCCACTGCTGTTAGCTGTCTGCTCTCTGCCACATGGGTGGAAGCCAGAACCTCTGAATTCTTGAGTTTTATATTGACTGTCAAACCCCCACCAACCTAACATGCAGCACAGCCGTGGATCCTGCTCTAATTTCTGACAATGCAATTGTGAAGTTTCAAGTGAAAAGCTCATTTACTTTAAACACTGTAAACTACAGCTCTAAACCAGACGTGTATTTGGAGGTAATGATGTGGGTCAGATAGCAATGACTCACCAAATGTCCTCTCAACTGTCAGCCATGTTGACAAATGTCTCAGCAATAGCAGTGCGTTGCAATGGTTGAAAAACCAGCGCATCCCTTCAGTCAAACAGGCTGAAACTGAGGCTCAGCGCAAACAAATATCAAACACAAAACATCTGAAGGAGATCTTAAAAAAAATAAAATAAAATAAAATAAAATAAATAAAAGGAAAGGAAAGGGCGTGGGGTGCTTTTCCTCAGCTAATCAGCCAATCATCATCAGGAAGGGAGGAGGCTCCAGCTTAACCAATCATGGGCATGCAGTGATGGTTACAGCAGGTGTTACTGGCTCAGCCAATCACAGGCCTCCCTTGGGAAAGTGAGGGATCTTCCTTTATGCTAAAGAAAATTAACATTATGAAAACACTTAATTGTGTCATAATTGGGGGAGGTATCATGGAAAGGGATGTAATCAGTAATATTTGGGTGGGGGGNGGGAATTTGCCTGGTTCAACCAATCACGGGCTTCTGTCAAGGATGCCTATCAAGGGGTTTCAGTGAAGTTTCAGTTTCAGTCAGTGAAATGAATGGAATAACAATGCTGTACCACCAGATTTGCTTATCAGCAAACGTTGTGTTTAAAGGACCATTACTGTCCATTTTACATGTTTGAGCCAAATATATTAAATTTTCATACACGTAACGTTACTGACAATCATTTCCCAAAGCATACTACTAGAACAGTGAATTAAAACATTTTTTTCCCAACCTTCTAGACTGCCATTGGTTTCAGTTCATTCTGGTACACTATTAAAATCAACTTATTGATTCTTGAAACGTTCTTGGGATAGGTAATCTATAATCGCGAACAAGACATGTATTCAGGTTTTATCCTTTTTTTTAAGGTTTGTTTTTTTTGAAGTTATGTAATTTTAATTTTACTTTTCTGAAAATACTTCCTAATGGTGCATCCAAGTGCTGTTGTGAAGAACTGACAACAGGAAGCATTTTCAGCTCACTCTGCATTTTTTATTCTACTTAAACGCTAAAATTATGTAACTTCTAAAAAACCCTGAATACACGTGTTGTTCACGATGATGGATTACCTATCCCAAGAACATTTCAAGTATCAACAAGTTGATTTTAATAGCATACTAGAATGAACTGAAACCAATGGTGGTCTGGAAGGTAGGAAATTTTACTTTTAATTCACCTTTCCGGTAGTATGCTTTGGGAAATTATTGCAAGTAACATTACGTGTATGAAAAATGAATGTATTAGGTTCAAACATGCAAAATGGTCGATATGGTCCTTTAAGACTGAAGAACCACAAAAGTTGTAACTGCGACAATCACAGGATGCAGTTTCTGCATAAATGGCGGTGTATCTGTTGTCGAATAAGGATAACATGCTAGTTTATTAAATTACAACTGGGACTCTAGATGGCGTTGTTTCTACCATGCTATTCCAGACTCCCAGTGATTTTCCTACAAAGATGGTTTAATGAGCTCAAAGCTAATCCTAAACTTAGCATATGAAGAGCAGAGTTGGCCTTTCAGAACAAAAGCCTTTAAAAAAAAAAGTCAAAATCTTAAAATAAACTATAGGATTTATTGTCACACAATTCTGTGACGCCCACCACATCATGGAGACAACATGAGGAAGTCATGCGGCAGACAGTGACACTTTAAACCCAACTGAGCTACACATGAAAAGAGGAAGTGAGGTGTCAAAATAAAACTACAAGCAGTAATTTACAGCGTCCGAGCAGGCTGGCAGCATCAGGAATGGTGGAGTTATGGGTTGGATCTACTGAAAGAAGCAAAACAGTGTGATCTTACAGAAATTAAAGGTTCAATTAAATGAAACTTGCTGTGATTTCTGTCTCACAACTGCAACACTTTTATCTTCTTAAAATTCAGCGTGACAACGTCTGTGTGTATTTGCTTATAGATCAAGTAGAATTTGCGCTGTTTGGTTTGTGCTGGGAAATGACAAGTAAATAAAGTTTTTATTGTCTCATATTGAGTTAGAGTGATGGGTGGGATGACAGCATGTTCTTCCTCTTCGTCTTTCTCTTAGTTTATATCAGTGTTTGCTTTACTTCTCCATTAAGCCACAACTTCAGCTTGGAACTTTTTGCAATTCACTCAGACCAATATCCTGTTTCAGGTGGAAACATCAAACTGAGGAAGAAAGAATTTCATTGCAAGCTTTTGGTATTATGCACCTTTGCCTCTCTCTGATGTAATAAACAAGATAAACCTGTTAAACCAGCCACATAAGATGCTGTGATGAACAGCTTTTAGGACAAAAAACAAAGAAGAGAAACAGTAACATAATAAGAAAGTGACAAAATGACAAAAAACAAAACAAAACAAAAACAAAAACAACTATTTCTAAAAATTGTTTCCATACGCTTCCAGAAATTAAGGAAGCATTTTGTTGCACATCCAATTGTTCATCATAGATCTCAGGATTAAATAAACTAAACTTGTGTAGCGCCCTCTATGGGTTAACATTCACAATAGTAGCATGAGTGTGTTACGGAGCTGCTGAAATTTCATTGGCTGATAGTGGCTTATGATTTTTTATCATGTTTTTTTTGTTTTTTTTTAATCCAAACCAAACTGTTTCTGAATTGCAAGCATTTTTTTGTACTGCAGCGATATCCATGAGCCAAAATTCTCAATTGGCAATTGTATGTATCAAAATATTTTTGTTAAATTTTAGTCATACGACTCCAGATTTAAAGGACCATGGCACCAATGCCACCCATTTTGCATGTTTGAGCCAAATATATTCAATTTCCATACACATAACATTACTGACAATCATTTCTCAAAGCATACTACTGGAATGGTGAGTTAAACATTTTTTTCTTACCTTCCAGATTGTCACTGGTTTCAGTTCATTCTGGTACGCTATTAAAATCAACTTGTTGATACTTGAAATATTCTTGGGATAGATAATCCATCATCGTGAACAACGTGTATTCAGGTTTTTTTTTTTTTTAGAAGTTACATAATTTTAGCATTTAAGCGCAGTAAAAAGCGCAGAATGAATGTATATCTCCACCAGAGAATATAGTCCCAAAAGTCAACCTGCTTTTATCAAAAAAGTTAAACAACTGTGACTTCATAAGGCTGCGTAACTATTAGCAGGCGAAATATCAATAAGTGAGAAAAGACGTGTTGCTAAAAGCTGGCGTACAAACTATATTGGAGCACTTTTTTAGTGGAAACTGTTAAAAAAAAAAAGCACTTAGTCTTTGAAGACCAAATTGTCACAATTCAGGTGACAAACCATGTAGTTTACAAAATTAGCCTTATGAAATAAATCAAGTAAATGTTAAGGAATACATGGAGGCAGCCGTTGTCAGGAGAGCTGTTTTCCGAATGGGTTTGGAGTTTTAAGGAAAAAAAAAATAGAAATGGTTCTAATACTGCCACCACCTGGCCAAAGAGTGTGTTTTTTTATTGTCTGAATATTGAGTAAGATTTTGAACTTATATGAAAGTTTGGCTGCTGAATGTTTTACTATCTTGTTCTTTTAGTGAGAAAACAGAAGAAGAAGAGGAATAAGAATCCAAACAATGACTTCCAGCACTTCATTCTTAGACCCTGAATAAGCACAGGACAGATTTATGTCACCACATTGAGCAAGAGTGAGGCAGAAAAGGCACACCTTCATTTACCTGTACTAAACAAACAAAAATAATGGGAAAAAACCTATTAATTCAGTTTAAATATGCACAACCTCCTTCACTCGCCTCCTGTCTACTCACAGCACTTCAAACTAATCAACATCCAACTTGTCTTTGATTCACCACAATTTTACAACACAATTTCCTGTACGATTTCATGTTGGAGGTATAATTTCAGAAGCGTGCCTTGAAGGAATCTGAATGTTTAGATGATGAGAATATTTTTTTGTTTTCCTTGTTTATGGCAGAGGTGGGTCTCTTTTAGAGGTCTGAGAGAAGTCAGCTTCAGGCATAATAGAAAATACTTTCTACCACCTCAGAGACAGACAGCCACGGGCAACGCTAAGTTACTGTTACTTCAACAGGAAAGTTTCAAATGTGATAAGAAGCAGGCATCTCTCTCTCTCTCTCTCTCAAAAAAAAAAAAGATTCACGTCTTCCTCACAAAACCAGTCTGCATAAACACACTCATCTTCACTCATAAAGTCTCAAATATAACTGATCTGATCAGAACTTACCCATCTCCCACCACCACACATTTGATGGCTTGCATTGTCCAAACTCTTGTTAAACTTTTAAAAATCTATTTATTATTTTATGTCCTGATCTGATAAATACACTAAAATGAGGAAGGGTACATATGCACTTCTTCTTCCTTATTCTCTGGTCCGTCAGATCTTGCTTTGCTGTTCAACCAGTTGCAGTTTTTGACAGGCAGCAGGAAGTAACTTTTGTTGCCTTCAAGTTCAGTTGGAAATGTCACACTTCAAAAAGTTAACCCTATAAGACTGGCAAATGTCATGAAAGCGCAATATGAAAATGGGACAGTTTAATATTGAGTGGTAAAAGATTATATACTATACAGCAAATAATAGTGATTACTCAAAAAAAAAAAAATTCCTTAGTACTTTTCCAAAACTGACTCACTCAGTTTGCTCAGTGAAGGAAACAACTTTTGTCCTACTTTCTATATCAGTTGACAAAGGAGACGTAAACTATGCCACATTTTGAAACATGATATGCATAATAAATAAACTTCATAAAATCTCACTATTTCCTGTCATAAGCTTTAAATCAACTTGTTAAAATGTAATAAAATGTAGAGAAAACAATACCCATAGTACTAGATGTTACTCTGCATACTAGGTGGGGCTTCATGTGTAGAAATGAAAGAAGCTGGTGCAGTTTTTTGAGTACTTAAGTCCTTCCTGCTGAAAAAAAAAACAAAAAACAAACATCACTTTTGACGTCACGCTTCAAATAACGTTTGCTCACTAGCGCTTCAGTTTCAAAGTTTCAAAGCGCTTCAGTTTTAAAAATTCAGTTCTATTTCATATTTATAATTTTGTAATACATTCTGTCTCCTAATTTGTTTGTTAATGTATTAGTATCTTTAATAGCAGTAATATTATTAGTATTAGTTTTAGCAGTAGGTATTACTGTTGTATGAGCTGCTGCAAAAGTAGTTGTACTTATACTATGTGTAGTATCAGTTGTTACTGTTGTTACCAGACATGCAGTTTTAGTACGAGCACCTGTAGCAGATATATAAGTACTACTGCTAGTTAGTAGTCGTATTAGGCAGTTGTAGTGTTTAGTAGAAGCTGAAGGATTGAGTACTGTAGAAGTGCTTGTAATAGTTATTATATAGAACTTTTAGTAAGACTAGCATCTAGTAACCACTAATGGCAGTATTTGTAGTAGTATTCATACTTACATGTTACATGTTACAGCATCAGTTGTTGTAGTATTAGCAATACTGCTACTAGCAGTAGATGTTTAGTAGTAGTAGTTGTTGTTGTTGTAGTATTAGCTGGAGTAATTTATAAATATAATGGATTTTTTAAAATGAATCTCCTTTTTATCGACATTTAACAGATATTTGGCTCCTTATATCAAATTATTTAATTAGTATTACTATTCGTCTTGTTATTTTGGTTTTAGCTAAGTTAACAATGTGCTTTTTAAAAAAACCTTTTGTAATTTTTTTGTCATTCTTTTTATTTGGTCTTTGGATGCCTTTTAATATCTCGTCAGGGACAAGAGATGAAAATTAGCTTTCTGGGTTATATTCAACACTGGCTCATTGATCTGTTGATCAATGAGAACTGTCCCTGACAAATAAACTAATGAATAAAATGAAATGGATGATGAATGACATTTTTGTCTCTTCATTAAACATAAATGTTATGTATTTATAAGTTGTTTAATGAATAAAAACACGGAATTGTAATCTATGACGTATTTTTGGAGTATTGTCCTTTGAAAAGACACACAGGATGCGTGTCAACATGCTGCACGTCATCAGAAGTGAACTGATGGTATCACAGATCTGAGAATGGCAGCTCCATCCCTTTTTCACTCTGACACACTCACACATACACATACACACATATACACACACGTCTGTTTCCTGTGTGGCTTCAGTCAACAACATGGCCATCCGCAGAAAAGACAGCTTTCTCTGGGGGAAAGGTATGCTCTTACTCCAATACTTTGACATTACTTCAAATATTTTTTTTTTAACTGGCAAACATTTGTATTTTATCTAAGTACATGAAACAGACATTACCACCAGTCAGTTTAAAAACTTTGTAAGTGTTATTATCAACATTAAGTAGTATTATATTATATTAATTGATAAGATAATCAGAAATCTAAAATGACTTTGAGATTGAAACACAAAGGTTGTTTTGAAATGACAGTTACTGAATATGCAGCTGAAATAGTCCTTTTATTTATATTTAGTGTAGAAATTGAAATTTAAGAAGTTTTTATGTACTGTTTTATCTATTGTTGCTGGATATACTGTAAGTGGTTTAATAGTAATTTCTCAGGGATCTAAATAATTTTGGATTTTCTTCCATTATATAAATACTGAGTTTAAATGTTTAAAATTCCAACACGCTGTAAAATTGTTGGATTTAAATAGAATATAAATTTCTCAGGGAACCTCAGACTTTTGGATGTTATTCCTATATAAATACTTATTTTAACTGTTTATAATTCCAAATCCCTAAAGAACTGATGGGTGTCAATAGTTTCATAGTCATTTCTAAGAGATCTGCTTTTTAGAGTTTCTTGTAAAAGAGAAATACTAATTTTATCTGTTTATAATTCCAAAAAAACTAAATAATTTATGGATGTCAGTATTATCATAGTAAATTTCTCAGTGATCTTTCCTTATAATTCCAGTTTTAACTATTTATAATTCCCAAATCCCAAAGAATTGATGAATATCATTGCCAATACTTCAATTTAATTTCATGTGTATATCTTGCTTCTAACCTTTCTCAGTCCACCATGCAGCCAAAATCAAGCTGATTCTGGAAAGAAAAAGAGAAGTAGCTATTTTGAGCTCAGCCTTTCTCATTCATTGACCACTTCTGTAGCCAGCAGAGGGTAAATGGTGGTGGCTGAGGATCTGTCAAAGCATGCGTAGGCGTGAAAGAGTTTGTCAGAACAGCTCACAGTGCCTCTAGTGATTACATTTGACTGCTGCATAAAGTTTTCTAACCAACCTGAGCTGCACTTCTCAATATACTGATGCTAATTTTGTCTCACAGCTCCACCACTGGTCACCCCGACGCACAGGAAGCAGATCGAAATCATAAAGATTCATACGTGTGACTTGTTGGATGATATTCAGGTACAGTGGCGAATAAACTCCAAGGTCTTCCATTAAAACACCCACTATCTTAGCAGCCTTTAAGGCTTTCACAGCACACAAAGGCATTTTATTGTTTGAAATATGAAGGGAATATTATTGTAATACACAAGACTGTTTTGTAACCTTTGACGCTCCTCATGTTGACAAAACTGCCTTTTTTTCTTCCTCTGATAGAAGCTGAGGTTGGAGATCAACAATGTCACAACAGAAATCCACAACAGCAAAGCAGAAAAGCAGAAGTATGTTTGAGTGAATTTCCTATCGTTTCATCTCTGAGTCATCTGTACCTCCTATTAAGTGATTCATTAATACACTTTATACTCCTACATCAGACGTAATACCAAAGAAAGCACATTTATCATTGTTATCAAGCATTTCCTGACAGTTTATGTCAGATGACAATGCCACAATTCACTCTTCTTCAACTTAAGGTATATTTTAACCTGTTTGAAAAGCCTACAATACGCCTATATTATTATCATATCACCATTTTATTAATTATTACTTATTTGGATTTTTAAAAATTGATTTTATTTAATTTTCATTCTTGTTGATATATTTTATATTATATCTCTTTTGTAAAGCACTTTGTAACTTATTGAAAAATGCTATATGACTAAAGTTCTAATTAAGGTTGTTATTATATTAATGGCAGATAATGTGTAGTGATCATATTAACAAACTATAAATTTGGATCATCATTATTTCTCTGTTAAAGATACGAGAGAGACCCTTTTCTTGTGACATTTTAGGAATTTGTGCATGTTGCTGTGTAAGTACTAATTTGGACTTCCTGTTGCCTTCATCACCATTTACCAGCATTAAAACCACACAGTGTCTCAACATCACAGCACGTGTCCGGCCTTACGCAGCATACCGCCCCTACGCTTGTTAAAATGAACCCTTACAAATGATGTGAACCTGTTTCCTTGTCTCTTTTCTTGCAGTAAAAATGATGAGAGAAACAGAAGGTTCTTATATGGGAAAAAGAAATTCAACATGGACCCCAAAAAGGTGAGCTCATGCTGGAGTCTGGATACACAAAAAGACTAAACGATCCAGTCAATTAGCGATGTGAAAGTGGTAGCAGGTGTCGGAACATTATGTCCAAATTATATTTTCTGACTGATTTCTGTTCAAATCCAAGGAGGAAAATACTATATTTGGACTGCGTAGTCACAAAAAGTGAGTTGGGACAAAAACTCCTCATCTATTGGTGCTTCTAAACACTCCCACATTGTGTATTATTTGGTTTTAAATCCTGGTCCTCGAGCAACACTGCACAGCATATTTTTCTATTTTTCATCTCTCCCTAATCACCCTTGTCTGTTTAGCTAAATCAGATGTGTTCATTTGATGAATAGTTGGTGCCTCCCAGACCTTGATTGGTTAAACACACCTGATTTAGGCCAATCATGTGTATGTAGAGCCGGGAGAGATGGAAAACATGCAGTGCTGTGATTGTCAATGGTACCTTGGAACTGGGAAGTCGTAACTTGGAATTAGTCATTTACGACCTCCGCATGCTTGAGCTAAACAAAGTGAGAGAGAACATGGTTGCTTCCACGAAAACTTATGTTTGTTTGCTCTGTCAGACCAAAAGAAGCTACTTTTTGAACATTTATAAGCTATTTACCTTTTCATGGTACCAACTCAAATTTTAAGGAAAAGCAGAGAGATCTTCTGCCGTCAGCGAAGGAATATGAAAACTTTCTTAGTGTCAAAATCTGCATTTATATTAAGTCATACATCCAAGGGAGAAAAAAAAAAAAAAAANAAAAAAAAAAAAAACACATTTTGATACAGTAAAATATTAGGTGGGTGTGTCAGGACGCTCCAGTGGATGGAGATTTTTTTTCCCATCCAGTTTTGAGTGTGAACAGAATTCAAGATCACCCATGCTGCAGAGGGAATGATGTATGTGCAGCTTCATGTCAAAATCTGACATAAATCAAGAAATCCAATTTTGACATGTGTACTTAGTATACCTGGAACACTGGAGACGTCTTATCGAATATTGCTAAATGTTATACGTAAATAAAATGAATAGTTCATTTAGACACATACTGGCATTTGCATTCTGTGTCACAATGAAACTAAAAGGTGAAATTCTGCTTTTGCTTACTTATCATCGAAGTTCCTCTGCTTCTAAAAGTCAAAAGCAAGCTGACAGGAATGATAACCTGATACGTGAGCGGATGTGGATTCGAGCAAAATGTCTGATCTGCAGAACTGCAAACTATGCAGAGGCAGTGTGACTGAAACAGATGCAGAGAATGAGCGATAGCAAGAAAACCGCATCCTGTTCCCTGAAGTGGGGCAGAAGAAACATTAGGCCACTTAACCACAGCGACCTCCATCTTTCTTTTCCTCCATCTACACGTCTCATAAGAGAAGGAGACCACTGTCAAACAAAAACCATCAGCCTGTGACTGCTCTGCACTCTGCCCATGGAGATGTACAAGTGATTTTTGGTGTTAAGAGTGCCTTTACGTGGAATTTGCTTGATTGGAATGCTTAACTGAAGCACACACAGATAATAAAGGGTCATATCTCAATGATTTGGCTGTGAGAAGCCTTTCAGAATAAGAAGTGATGGCATGCAGTATTTATTCAACCTGCATCATCTGCCTTTCCTGTGATAAATAATCATGGTGACTCATAAGAAAGATGAAGAAAGATGAAGAAAGCCTTCTATGATGATGTGTGCCATGAATTGTTCATCACACATCAAATTAGCTGTGATATGACATGAAAAACCAATGTAGAGATATAGATAATAGATTAAAAAAAAAGTTTAAAAATGTAAATGTTTATTTACTATTCCTCTTTTTCCAGTGAATATTTCCATGATATTGATTAAATTAACATATGCAAAAGTGTGATGAGGCCAAGACTCTCTAGAAAAGAGATTTTTGATGTCAAGAGACCATCCTAGTTTAAAAAAAAGGGGAAAAAATAATATTAAAATTGCTCATAACAAAATTTCTCTCAAGATTCTAAGCATGCCAAATGTTCCAGATTGCCTTTTTTAATTCTACATTGCATCAGATACAATCTTCTGTGAGACAAATATGCATCTTTCTAATTTGCATGCACCTAGTTTCAAAACTACTCATACAAATCTCATTCTAAGAATGTGATTTTGGCTGCAGGGAATCCATTACCTGATTGAAAATAAGCTGCTGCAGTGGAAAGCAGAGACAGTGGCAGAGTTTCTTTATAAAGAAGATGGACTAAACAAGACCGCCATAGGAAATTTCCTGGGAGAGAGGTAAAACACACACAGTTAATGATGAGTAGTGTGTGGACATGGACAAAGCAGATCAAATTCAAGTGCAAGCATACAGAGTTACTTTATAAGAAAGCTAAATGGATGGAATAAATGTTGCTGATTAATAGCCAGACTGTTCCATTCTTTTGGGTCATAAATATGAACTATGATCTATTTTGTGCCTCATACAGGGAGGAAAGCCACGTGGAAATCCTTAAAGCCTTTGTGGACCTGCATGAGTTCTCAGACCTGAACCTGGTGCAGGCGCTGAGGTTTGTTTCACGTGTGTGTTTGAGAAATAACCTTGAGCATGCAACAAGTATGAAAGAAAGCATGAAATTTATAGTTGTTTTTTTTTTTTAAATCTCTTTAGGCAGTTTCTGTGGAGGTTTCGTCTCCCAGGGGAGGCTCAAAAGATTGACAGGATGATGGAGGCGTTTGCAGCGCGCTACTGTGACTGTAACCCAGGAGTCTTCCAGTCCACAGGTACCAACACAAAGAACCTTTGTTTTGAGATTTTTTTTGCAGTGTATGAAACGTGTTCTTGCACAGGCTAACTACCATCATGTTATTGTGATGGCTGAGATTTATACTACTGACATAACTGATGTGTGCATTTTCTTGTGTGTAACAGACACCTGCTACATCTTGTCTTTTGCCATCATCATGCTAAACACCAGCCTCCACAACCCCAACGTGAAGGACAAACCCAGCCTGCAGAGATTTGTTTCCATGAACAAAGGCATCAATAATGGAGAAGACCTCCCTACTGAGCTGCTCACGGTCAGAACAACTGAAAATATCTGACTCAAGTAGCAATAAACTGGATGGAACTCAGATGGCGTTGTTTCTAAATTGTTAATCCAGAGTTCCAAACACAACAGTAGCAAATTCAAGCATGTTTCTTTTGTGAGCTGCTTCCAGGCGGTGATTCCGCTGCTCTTTGAATCATGCAAATGCCACTGTTGCGTTTTCAAAAAAAAAAAAAAAANAAAAAAAAAAAAAAAAAAAGGCCTTATTTTAACAAAACATGTTTGAAGCTAAAGCTAGCTTAGTTCTGTATTTAGAGCAGAGTAAAATCCCTCAGCAATTAGTAGTAATACTTGCGAGGATTAGCGCTCAGCTACCACCACTAATAACCAGTTTGCACTCTGTTAGCGGTACCTTTCATCATCGTTGCTGCAGCAGCGACTCCTACTGGTCGGTTAGGCATCCTGCAAGGTAGGAGGGACCAAATCTGGGGTGGGGCAGCGTGAGCCTCCCAGTGAAAACTGAAAACAGTGAAAAGATGTCAGACTGTCATAGCATGAGCAACTGATCTGAGAATGTGGTCCAAGTCCTTGCACAGGCACTTGTAGGCTATTCTAGTGATCTAGAATATGATCTAGAATGCCATAGCACATCTGGTCTTCAACCAACCAAAAGCAAGTGACACCATTTCTCATCATCTCTCCAATGGCTCCAGTAGTTTCCCACATCAGGTTCAAGTCCTCAATGCAGACATGACAAAGCAGAGACCAGAACAGCACCCATGACCTGAACTCCCTCATTCTGGTCTTTATTTGGTTTTGGTTCCAGTGCTCTGCTAACAAACGGCAGCCTTGTTCAAAGCCAGACTCTTTTCTTCCAAGGACCCTTGGTGTTGGAATGAGTTACCAAATCCATTCTATCTTCCAAATTCCTCTCGGCTGTAAAAGTCATATAATTAGTTTCTTGACCGGCAAACTATTATGTCTGCTGTTTGCAAGGTGTTTTACTTGTCGTCGGCAGTGAGCTAGGTTAGCTTTAGCTCCCGATTCACTAAAGCTATACGTTTTATGAAAGCTCAAGGCTTTCTTGATATGTAGATTTGTTGATACATAGAAATTTCCTGAAACATAACTTTAGTTCAAGAAAGCTAAAGGCTTTGAATCATGAAAGTGCTAAGTTACGTTTCAAGAAAACTAAAGGCTTTCTTGAAAATTGGAACTCCTTGAAAGTGTGAAAGCTAAAGGCTTTCTTGAAACTAAAAAAAAAAGAGGAAGAATTAAAGTTTGGACCACTACACAACAACTGCCTGGACTCGCAAACTAAATATGCATGTCAAAAACACATCCATCTAATCAACCCATCTAGTATCCATTTTAGGTCACAAATTAGTTTATATCATGAGATTTGGCCAGGCTAACTTCATTTTCACGTGAAAATCAGTGCTTGAAAAGTAATGTTCCACATCTGATGGTAGAACTGACATCTTCTACCTTTATTTGTCCTTCAGAAACTGTATGACAGTATTCGCAATGAGCCATTTAAAATCCCAGAGGATGATGGGAATGATCTAACGCTTACATTCTTTAATCCAGACAGAGAAGGCTGGCTCCGTAAAATGGGTGAGATTATCACTTAGAAATGTTTTGAAGTTGATCACAAGATTTCATATAGAAAAAGTACAAAATGAAGTGTATTTTTTCCTAAATTGTAGTTGTCTATGTATTTTCAGGTGGTCGGGTTAAAACCTGGAAGAGGAGGTGGTTTATTTTGACAGACAGCTGCCTGTATTACTTTGAATACACCACAGTAAATATCTGTTTTTCTTCTGGGTTGAAATTAAAATTAAGAAAATGTACAGCACAACAAATTATGCAAATGTGATATCATTACCCTGAACAAAAGCTCTTCTGTTTTCCTCAGGATAAAGACCCAATCGGGATTATTCCTCTCGAGAACCTGAGTGTCAGGAAGCTCCAGGACACAAGCAAACCGGTAGAGTTGGCTTTAATTGCATCATTTCCATGGATAACACAGTCTGTGGAGGAGTGTTGAGCTTCCTCAACACTTAATGACTCACACAGTAGCTGTGAAATTGATTTCTAACATAAGTCCTCAAGGCTATGAGTCATGAGGCTACGAACACAAACATGAAGCATATGCACACATTGATGGTTCTCTTTATATGTGTATCTCTGTGTTTAAACAGTTCTGTCTGGAGTTATATAATCCTAAAGGACAACAGATCAAAGCCTGTAAGACAGAAAACAAAGGCAGAGTGGTGCAGGGGAAACACCAGTCCTACAAGCTCAGTGCCGCCAGTGCAGAAGAACGAGACGACTGGATAGATGCCATCAGGTAAGAGTCTCAGCCTCAATCTGTAAAACTGGTCCAAAGAGGATAATTATTAATTAGTGTCGCAGGGTTTTCTCCAACCCTATCAGAGGTTGAAACTTATATTCACTTCAACGATTGATTATTCCACTAATAAATTCTTTAATTAACTAATTCACTCAGTAAAATAATGAAAAAAAAAATTATGACAAATACTCATCACAAATGATCTGGAATCGTAATCTGATCAGCAGCTAAAACAACTCAAACTATAAGCAGAATTTAACAATTTAAAAATGTAATCTGCAAAGATGACTAAGTTATTAAACAAATCAAAGACAAGGGAAGGCCTTAAAACAACATTTAAAAGACAATATACAAAATAAAGCAACATTTAAAATGCATTAAGAACAAAGTAAAGTAACATTTATAAACCAAGAGTAAAATATGATATGGTATAAAATAAGGTAAAAGCAAATAAAGTGTGATTACATCAGTCAAAATCAGTCAAAATAATAATAATTTATTGCCCAACCAATTAGCTCATTGCTTAGTGACTATAGGTTCTCATTCTGGTTCTCAATCCTGGTCCTGGAGTACCACATTAGCCCACATATTCCATCTCTCCCTGTTCTATCTACACCTGATTAGCTAAATCAGGCGTGTTTAGCCAATCAAGATCTGGGAGGCACAAACTCTTGATCAAGTGATCACACCTGATTTAGCGAATCAGCTGTGGATTTGATTTTCATGCTAAAACATGTATGTATCAAACATGTGTGGTCTTACAGGGGGGCACTTTGGATTGATATCTCTTCTCTTTGATCTTCACGCTCGATCTCAATTTCAAACTGAATCTTCGTCTTCTTCCCTCAGGACAAGCATAACAAAAGACCCGTTTTATGACTTGGTGTCTCTACGCAAAAGGAAAATCATCAGCAACACTTCCTCAAAGGCCTGAATCATGAGACGTGAGTGGAGATCCTGAACATGTCATCCTTTGCTCTGACACAGAAACTGGCCAGGACATGTCAAGATAAAACGTGGCACCACAGAACACAGTTTTACAGAAGTGTGAAAACCGGGAACTGATACTTATCGAATGTAAAAAATGAGAAATGCGATCTGGTGTTTTAAGTCTTCACTTTACTTCTGCAAACCTCACGCACTGCTGCTTTATTCTCAGAGACCTGAAAACTCCGACTGACTCATATCTGTTGCTGAGTTGAATTTTCACTTTGCTTATTGGATCTATAAAATTACGCAGAACTTTGTTACAGTTGATCCTGATGTTTTAATGGAGATAAAACAGTTCTTAAAATAACAAGAAAAAGAACTGTGTAGATTTTTAAAAATTCTTCTAAATCCTGCTGCAAAGTCCTTTCTTACCTCATAAATGTAAACTCTTTATACTGCCATGTTTTTTTTTTTTTTTTTTTTTTTTTTNTTTTTGTTTATTTTTTGTTTTTTTTTTTTACTATTTAATAGATAAACTCCTTGAGATGCATCATCTCATTTTCCAGTTCCTGACATTTTTTTTAACATAGTAATCCAAAATGTGGACAGTGCATTATTGTGTGAATTTGTAAAATAAGCTAAAAAAAAAAAAAAAAAAAAAAAAGCTATAATGTCTTAAAATTAACTTATGAATAGGTCTGTACAAACTATACAGAATATTTTAGTTTTGAGGGTTTTTTTTACATGCATTTTGTGAATATTACATAGTATATGCCTTAATTGACTTAATGTCTAATTTAATGACTTTATATTCATGTGAGAATTACATTAAGTTTGCAATAAATTTGTGTATGATGAAGGCTTGTGTTTTTTTTTCCCTCCAGCAGATGGTGCTAGTTTATCATTGAAAACAAGGACTCCTTCAAGCTCTTTCAAGCACTTCATGGAAATTCATGATCTACTATTAAATGCTATAGGGCCCAACAATGATTTATTTATTATTTTTTTAATCTTATTCATACAGTACTCTAGCTGTAAAGTTATGTTAAAATACAGAGGAATCCTCAATTTATCTTATCGTTTTCTGCAGTAGAATTTTCAGATTAACAGTGTGTGTGTGTGTGTGTGTGTGTGTGTGTGTGACGGCTTTTCCTGAGCAGTTCCTGTCGTGTGTGTGATGCTGTGATAGCTGCGGCTCTGCTCTGAGGTTTCTGTTTTTTGGAGCTGGTGCAGATGAAATAACAACACCCAAATCAGGGGATTCTCAAAATGGGTCACCCATGCCCCTCGCTAGGGGGGCATGGGTTAGTCTCACCCTTTCCCAGGGTGGGAAAGGGTGAGACTGTGAAGTGGAATTAAAGTTGAAAAAAAAAATCTNCCCTTTCCCAGGGTGGGAAAGGGTGAGACTGTGAAGTGGAATTAAAGTTGAAAAAAAAAATCTGTTTTTAACATGCAAGCAATAAGCAGAAACAGCTTACAAGACAACTGAATCTGACAGGAAGACATGGACACGAAAAGAAAAAAGACGATGCTTCAGAGACAATCAAGATTTTTAAATACACATTAAACTTTGATTATACTCAGATTAAGAAATATATATATAAGAAATAGTAATAAATAAATATATATATATAACTTTTTCAAATGGCATGTACATCTACATTGAACACATGCCTAGAGATTACACAAATGTAAATCTACCCAAGCATGTAAAGTATCCATTTTCTTGTAATCGGAGTAAGCGTTCTCCAAATGCATTTCCTCGCCTGGCGCGTCTTCTCTCACACACAGATCAAGCAACAAGTCAGTGACATTCAGTGAACGATAGAATCCTTTTAATTCCACCTGTACATACGTTTTACTCCACATTTCATCAAACATTCATTCATTATTCCATCTCTGATTACAGGAGGGTTCTTTGATGACTAGGCCTATCTGTGGTTCGTAAGCTTTCGTAGCAGCTTTGGCATATTAAGTATTGATAAGTGAGATCAGGAACGTCAGCGTGTTTCCTGAGCTGTTTTTCTTTTCTGTCTCTTCTTCATTCTCTCTCTCTTGCTCTAGAGTCTGTACACCAGCCTGACAGAGCTGTCGTCTTCCAAGATGGTGGGATTGATTCTGCACTCTTCTATGTGATGTTTTCAGCTCATTTTGCAGCGTTCCCTCTGCCCTCCTGCACGTCTGTGGCCTCGTAACTAACTGGCCTTACTTATAAAATCCTTCTTGGCAGTCAGTCACAGCATTCTGATTAAAGGACCATATTGGCGATCATGCATGTTTGAGCCTAATATATTTAATTTTCATACACGCAACGTTACTGAAAATCATTTCCCAAAGCATATATGAATCGGTGAATTAAATCACCGATTCATATATGCATATATAAATCGGTTTTTTCCCTACCTTCTAGATTGCCATTGGTTTCTGGTACGCTATTAAAATCAACTTGTTTATTATTTAAAGTTTTCTGGGGATAGGTAATCCATCATCACGAATAAGACAGGTATTCAGGTTTTTTTTAGAAGTTATGTAATTTTAGTGTTTAAGCAGCAATAAGAAGCACTGAGTGAATGTATGTCTCCACCAGGGAATATAGTCCAAAAGACGACCTGCGTTTATTGAAAAATATAAACAACTGTGACTTCATAAGGCTGAGTAACTATTAGCAGGCGAAACATCAATTTTTAAGGTGGGTGTATCGCTTGAATATTTGATTTTGAAAGATTAAGAGATTTTGCAAAATATCAGGAAATCTGAAATACGGTTTTATCCTTTGGGAAATGATTGTAGTAACATAACATGTATGACAATTGAATATATTAGGCTCAAACATGCATGACGTCCAGTATGGTCCTTTAACTGACCAAACTGGTTTTGGGTGACCATGGCCTCTATAATCATGCAGCTGGTTTTAACAAGAATGTCAGCATGGAGAACATGATCACGCTAAGAGACTCCAAAGATGCATGAATGCAACCTTTCGAGCAGCTTGACTCTTGGTGACCACATCCTCACAAACGCTGACATCGAGGCAGATTAGACCTGAAGTATACAGGTTTTTGACCAATGTTATTAATACAGCTTCATCAAAACAAGACCCTGAAATTTCGGCTGTTACTGCACTTTAAGAGCAGGTGGGATCGGATCATTCAGGAAAGGAAATGAGGTCTTTGATGAAATCTGAAGGTGATGCTTCTAATAAAGTTAAATTTGTACTAATTTCCCTAATATTTCTGGCTGAACAAAATTTATGGGGTGCACGAAAGTTCTGCTTCCAAAGGCAGATATGAAAGCAAACACTGGGGAAATTGTTGCTAAATACATAAATGTGAGGGCAGAATAAGTTAAAGATCAAATTCTTTTACTTCTGAAAGTGTCTAATTCCATCACATTTCACCTTTATTTTTATATGAACATTTCAAGGACTTTAAAAGCATTAAATAAAGAGGCTGGTATAAAATATTTGGCTTCTTCTTATTTGCATCATGCATCGCAGCTAAAATCGGATTTATTTACATAAACCAGTTTATTTGCCATTTTCTTCTGTTTTATTGCATTTTTACTACAAAATTTAGAATATTTGCTGGTATCTCAAGTAGTTCTCAAGGATTCACATTTTTTTTCTTTTTAAATCTCTGCCATCACTTCATTAACTGTTCTCAAACTTTCAACGATAACAGAATAATAAGTGCAAAATACATGTCCTTGTGTTTCTAGTGAGAAAACAACAGAATGTGTCAAGCTTAGAAACAACATAAAATAAAACAGGGCTGTGTTCTGTATCGTATGAATTCATGGTGCTGCAGACGCCAGCCGTCACCACAGTTTACATTATTCATGGTAAGTACGCACACTCTCTGATGAACACTTATTCTGTTACCAAAGGGTCCTTGGTAAGGTAACACTCCAGAGCGAGAGCACAACTGATCACTTTTCCTTTCGCCATAGCAACCTGATGAACTCACAGGCGTGATGTCATCCGTCTACACTGCCTGGGTCACTTCTTGGCTGCTATACGTTCAAGCATATGAAAGTCAAATCTCTATATAAAAGAAACACTTAACTGGAGAATAATTTAATATAAAAAAAACTGAAAAATGAAATGGCAATGTTTTCTGTTTGCTGTAAGTGGGACGCCATGCTGGAAATCTCTCTCCATCCTTAGACATGTTGGCTACAACATGGAGGAGACTTTCTCATGTTAAACAGCAATGTTTGTTTGTTGTTCAGTCCATCAGGCACAGCGAGGACTAAAATACACAAAACCTTCCTGGACAGACGCTGTCTGCACTCATTTCTCGTTCAGCACCGTCACCTGGATACAGTAACGCGATACTGTGACTCCGCTGTGTGTTTAACCATGAGAAACTCCAGCCGTCACTTCTAGCGTCCTCCTCTTACTCTAAACACTTTTCTTCTCTCTCTTTTTTTTTTTTTTTTTTTTTGTGAAATCAAGATTGGATGCAATTCTTCTTTTGAGGCCGCCGCCGGGTTTTGATTCCTGTTGACCAAAGAGAAGCAAAGAAGACATCAGCAGGGTGAAATAGCTGTATGTGCATGCCTCAGCCAAGGCAGCAAACATGTTCTAAAGTTGATATTTCGGCAAAATAAGCCTATTAAAGAGTTATATAAGCTTATGTGAAATACGTCACACTTAGACTAATATGCCAACCAACTACAGGAAAATGGTGTGACAAATCAAGGAAATGAAAAGTTTTTTTGTGGACTCATTTATTTTGTCTTTTAATATTTTGTCTTTTAGTTGTCTTGTCTCCTTGTGACATCTTGCTTGTGTTTAAAATAGATTTTCTAATCTGCTGCAAATCTAAACCGAAGTGGATGTATCAAATTACTGTTGCCCTTTACTGACAAGAGATCCGGGAAAAAAAAAAAAAAAAATTGTTTCTATAGCTCACGGTTTAAGAGAAATGTCAAAATATGACCTGTTACAAAAATTGCCTGTGGTGGAGCTACCTGCCTCAAAATCTAATCCGTTCTTCTTTAGATCATGGCCTAACTGTGCATCAAATTTCATAGAAATCTGGTATGTAGATTTTTTTTTTTTTAGATATCCTGTTAACTAACAAAAAGACAAACCAATAGGATGAAAGAATACAGAATGTCTGAACACGCACCGTCTTCATCTGCTGTGTTGATAGTCTGCAGAGACATACTTCTCTGAGCCAGCTTCGAGGGTTTCCTGTTCTTAAACTTCATCAAACTCGGTTTCTCAATGATCTCAAACGAGTCCTCCAGCTCGCTTGCCACGCTGCCATTGGTCTCTGGAACTTCCGCGGTGACGGAGGGACTCTGCAGAGTGGCCACGCCTTCCTCTATAGCCTCTGTGTCCTGACTGGCTCCTTTGCTTTTCAAGAAGTTCCTAAACGAGCTGTGCTGTTTCTTCAAACCAACATTCTGGTTCTTCTTCAAGCCTCCTTTTCTGTCCGCTGGTGAGCTGGGTGTCTGAACGCTGATTCGGTCCAGCTTTTCACTGCTGCTCACATTGGCGTTCAGGAGATTCTTCTGTAAACCGTTACACTGGTTCTTTCCAACACTCAGAGAGTCTCTTTCAGTAGACAGGTCCTGTAGGGAACCTGTTAGACCCAGATTGTTCCCAAAAACCAGCGAGTATTTAGGATTGTGGTACTTATGCGCAGGTATCTTCAAGTCGACCTGTCTGGATTCCCCAACAGATACTTGAAAACGAGAGGTGGAGACCGGCAGAGGCTGGATTTGCTCCACCGGTGGCTTCCTGATCGGCACAGGAATCGGCGGTTTGGTGATGTTAAACTCCTTGTGCAGATCCACTTGGTCGGACACAGCGTAGAGCTCTCTGAAGTCCTGGTCGAAGAAGTCCACGATTTGCCCCGACATCACGGTGATTGTGTTTCTGTCTGTACGAGAGGAACTCCAGGTGAAGCTGGAGGAGGAAACAGAATTTAAACTCACATGGATTGTAAGAGATCAGTTTGGGATGTAAAATAGAGTTTAGAGCAGGAGGTACTCAAATACAAATCCACAAAGAAAATGTTCAATATGACAAAGGTCCATTTATTAAGGTCAGTCTAGCCAGGCTAAATGAGCCAGACACTGTGTTATCTTATCGTTGTCATGGAGATGACAGGACGCTGAATGTGATAGGACCAAACCAAAGCAGAGTAGACATTCTCACGCAGATAGTGGAGCAGTCAGACTTTCTCCGAGGATTTTGACTCGTTGCGTCACAGCAAGTCTCGCAGATAACACAAATAATACATATGAAAAGTATAATTTGCTCAGAGTCCAGAGACAGTTGTGGTTCGGTCCGGATCCAGGCCAGAGTCCGAACTTTGAGGATGACTGATTTAGAGATTAATCGACTAATGAACTACTCAACTGTCAACTGACTAATTAATCACATGGCTTGTTGTAGCTTCTCAAAAGTGGTGATGTGATGCGTTCCTCTGTTTCACATAATTGTATTTTGTTAAAGTTCTGAAGTAAGAAGTAAGATTAAACTCAAAATGAGGTTCAGGTTCATACCAGGTGAATCAAAATAAGCCAGTAGAGATATGCTCATTTCATCTGTTTGATTTGTAAATAACAAATGTGCCTGCAGGGCTTGCTGAAAGCTGCTTCGTCATTGGTGTTTCCACTGAAGTGGTTTACCGCTGGAAATCAGACTGAACTGGCTGTCTGAAGTCACGGATAGATTAGATGATGCGTGGGAACATGTATCATTTCAGACATGTTACGCAGAAGCGTAACTTTCAATTTTATGTGGTATCCAAAATTTTAAATCAGCTTTGCTTTTTTGTAATTTCACGGGGGTGTCTATCTCCTGGATCCAAGTTTTTTTTTTTTTTTTTNTTTTTTTTTTTTTTTTGTTTTTTTTTTAAATCATGTACAAGTGTGGGTGGGACTATTTTCCTGCAAACTCTTTCTGTGTTTGTTCCTAAGTCTGTAAAACACAATCAATTTAGGGAATTTTCACTTTGGGCATAACACTGTGGGCAGCAAGATGATTCCTGAGGCTCCTGGGTTCAAACCTCAAGAAACTGAATGAAAATATCGGTAACATATTGCGATATAATGCCACATTAATTCCTGAATTGCACAGTGGTTGTAGTAGGACGGCTGAGCCACCAAGTGCTTTATCTTCCTGTTTTTACTTATTTACTTGGGGCAGGTGATGGTAGGAGAAATGAGAGCCTCTGTCTGTGCCGGCCTGGTGGAGATGAACATTTGTAGGTGTTATTTCAGTAAAAGCAGTTTAATAATTAAAATTGTGGTAGCAGGTGATACACAAAAGCTTTTTGACTTCATTGTGTACAGGAGTTTCCCACAATAAGAGCAATAAGAGATAAGCGGAGTGCCCTTAATAAGCATTCCAGTCATGTTTCAACTCTTTATCAAGTTATTCGTTTGTTTACTGAACAAATTACTTTTCCTGCTTAGAAAGGATGTTTGTGCTCAGGTTTCAAACGATCGAATGTTTCACACCCACAGCATCAAAAAAGTTTGAATATCATCATCAGGGTTTGGTTTAGATAAATAGTAGCACATATAATCAACTGAGCTTGCAAAATGGACATAATAAACACATTTTTTGAAGTGAATGAAATATTAAAAGTTGATAAAAATGGAATTTCTGTAATTTTCTGAACTGACGAAGTTCAAATTGTGTAACTAATCATGAAATCTACAAAACATTGTTGTATTTCATAAATTGGCCAAATCTGTTATGTTTTAAACAATTTCTCAAAGCATAAAGATTGCTTGTTCTTATTTCTTTTATATTTAGTCTTGCGTTGATGTATATTATCACATTTATTTTGTACTTTGACAGCACTTCAACATCTTTAATAGCATCTCTGAACTACACGAAATAAAATTCAGATTCAATATGCTTCCACACCTTTAATTTCACATCACAGCTCATTTTTACACAGGAAAAATATACTTATTTTGCAGATAAACGCACAAAAGTCCTTTGTGCCCTTAATGGTGAAACTTTTAAATAAATAACACGCAAAAGGGATAATCTGCATCATGCACTTAGAATTTTTAATCTGTTGAATTTGTATGTATTTACTAACTTATTAACTTTTGGGATTTTTTACTTGCTGTGTCATTTGGATTTTTTTTTAGTCATAGCAACTGGTTTTTATTTGTTTGTTTTTATTGGGTAGTTTTTATAGAATACATAGTAGGTCTTTTCATCTGTACCATTCCAACCGTTTGTCGCAATTTTGCGGTTCTTGTTGAATGGTTTTTTTTATGTCCTTCTTGAGTGTGCAACTGTGTGTGTGTATGTTTTTTTTTATGTAAAGTCCTTTTAAGCACAGGGACAAACCAGTTTCCCCAGTGGGAATCAATAAAGTTACCTTACCTTACCTTACCTAAAAACACATTTCATGTGTTTGTGTGTTCCATTTTGGTATTAAGGCCACACTGCATCGGCCCGACTCGACCCTGAACGGCTCACTGAGGGAGTTTAAGGCAGTTTGTTGATATTTAATGAGATGTGCTCACCTGTAAGACCCAAACATGACTTTCTCTCCATCGATCAGCATGTATTTGGAGCACAGAGATCCTGGCAGTTTACCAAACGACAAGGCCAAACCTGCACCTTTCACTGTCCGTACACGGAGATTCTGTAAAGAAACACCCACTTGATTACACATTACAGCAGGCTTAGCATCACACACACACACAAGCCTGAGTCAACTCACACAGCCACAGCTATCAGACGTCCTCGCTCTTTCACGTATGACTGGCTGACTTTAGGAGACGCCAAGTCAAACTGTGGCGTCACCATTCGCAACTTAAAGTCAACTTTCACCACAAATAAAGGGCAAACCAAAACCCTTCAGCATACAAGCTGACCCTGTCTGTTTACCTAAAGGGATGAGAATGAAAGCGTGAAAGAGAGGAGATGTAAATACTGAGTGGGAGGAAGCTTTCGTCCCCTGTGAACCCAGTGTGGGGCGAAGCATTGAGTTACACTCTGGATCTGTTCTCAGGATGTATGAATATTCATTTCTAAACAGTAACAGTAACAGAGCCCGCTGCTCTCAAAAGGCCTTTCACAGCATTATCAACTGACACCATTATGGCTGCTATTCCAGAGCTCCAAAACTCTGCTCACAGCAGATAAGGTTAGCCATTGTGTCTCTATGGAGATAGGATGACAGAGTGAAAAGCTCTCCATGCTTATCTAGATGGGCGCCTACTGTAACGTCTCAGGTACTGTAACACATATTATGCTTGTTCACACCTATAGAAATGCATTCAATAAGTCAGAGTCATAGGTCCTGTACTGGCCTGAAAGCTCCGTTTTTGACTGGTCCTCTACTTCTGTGACATTTTTATGGCAACGTGCAACACGTTTGATTTTACCTGCTTACACACCTTGTTAGACACATGTATCTTGATGTAGCTGGCCAACCATAACACAGTGTGCTTTTTGGGAGGAGGCCTTAAAGAGGCAGCACCTGAAATTACCTGTTTTCACTCAGTGTGCACAGCATTGCTGGAACAAGGGAGAGTTGAAATGGATCTTTACGTTTTGTTTTGTTTTTTTAACATTATAGCATTGCATTTACTCCCAGTAAATTTTAAAAAATGGGTCTTATGGATAATGATTTGTGTTGGAGATGTAAAGGAATGAAAAGTACTCTAATGCATGCCTTGTGGAACTGTTCTGTTGTTTCCCCATTTGGTATAAAATGATGCAAACTATGGAAGAGGGGTTGGGATTTCCTGTTCCTCGGACACAGAAACTTTGTCTCCTTAATGATAAAAATGAAGTTAAAGGAATGAATAAGACTCAGTTTAAAGTGTTAAGTTTGGGTATAGTATCAGCATTGAGACTTATTCTCAGGCATTGGAAAAGCACTGAAGCCCCCTCCTATAGGGAATGGATGAATGTACTGGTGGAAACAATGTCTTATGAGGTTATGTTAATCAGAAAATTTAAAAAAAATATGATAAAGACAAATATGAAATCTGGGGGAAAATTTTTTGAGTTACTTTAAAGGTACTTAATGGCCTTTTTGTGTGTGTGTGTGTTTTATGCTTTGTTGTGTTGTTTTCTTCTGGGTTTATTGTTTTGTTCTTGTTGTGATGTATTTTAATGTGATTAAATATGAATAAAAATAAATAAATAAATAAAATAAAAAATAAAAAATTATAGCATTCCAGAAGTTTTAAAACAGACCCCCAAATAAGAACATGGAAATCTGTATAATGTGTCTCCTTTAAAATATTCATTCATATAATTAAAATAATATTTAAAGTAACATACCAGTGATTTTAGTTTAGATTTTAGAATAGTTTAATGTCTTAAACTATTTGCAATAGATGCACAGTTCTATTACTGCTAACAATATAACAAACCATGCTGATGTAGTTTAGATTTTCAATGTGCATTGTCTGCTACTTGATTTTAATTTCACATATAAATGAATAAAACTAATGGCTACCTGGAAGGTACAAAAAGGCACACCAAACATCTGAAACTCCAATGCATTTAACAATGATCAGCAATAGTGTTAGGTATACAGTATAACACCGCTGGTATGTTCCTTCGAAAGAATACAATAAATTCTAAACATTTAAGAAATAAAACTGTTTGACTACAGGCCTACAGATGTCGTAACAGCACAAACACTTCTGAGCTACTATTTCCTTTTTTATTCATGTTGTGAGGAGCAGCAATTATTTTTTGGTGCCTGGCACACAATATAAAACGTAATCCAAGATAATCATTCAGCCACTGACATTGTGTATAAGCACACATTAAACCAGCAGCTCAGTGAGGAGCCTCGTACAGCTCGTCCATGTAAAGTTTCTCTTTGTACACTGTTTAAACTGGCCTCCTCCCTCTGTAACACTCTCGAGTGTTTGCTTCTCACCCGCAGATGCATTGCATTAATTTGCAGTCGAGCACACATATCCAGGAAGTGTGGCACTCCCCTGGCCTCCAGCACAGT
The DNA here is from genome assembly GCA_014773175.1 of Lucifuga dentata. Classification (NCBI taxonomy): domain Eukaryota; kingdom Metazoa; phylum Chordata; class Actinopteri; order Ophidiiformes; family Bythitidae; genus Lucifuga; species Lucifuga dentata. Next base: position 214,137 of record VXCM01000560.1, read on the forward strand.
GTAGACTGCCACCCCACGCCGGCTCGAAGCATCCAGCAGGTCCTGGAGGATCTGCAGGTCTGTCAGGAGGTCNCCCCACGCCGGCTCGAAGCATCCAGCAGGTCCTGGAGGATCTGCAGGTCTGTCAGGAGGTCCATGACTATGGCCACCACCTGGAAAACCAAGAGAGGTAATGCTTCAGATGCAGCCCTCATGAGATAGCAGAACAAGAAAATCCTTTGTGTTAAAATACACCTGCTAGAAAGAGGAAATCACTAACCACCATTACCAAGACTCTAAATATTTACATTATTGAACAAAAATTAAATTCTGATTTGGGATGTTGACTTGTGGTTATTTGTTTGGAGAGATATAACTCACATATAAAGGTAACAGAATAAAAAAAAAATGTTGCTTGTGATGGCCATTCATCAGTTTTACTCAAAACTAGACAATTCTACAAAACCCTAGATTATGTTCAATTCATTTTTTTTAATATGAATTTAATATTTGAATAAAAAGAAACTGAGTTGTTTTAAAGGGGGGACATAGTATGGTTTTTGTTATTTTCCCCCCATTTTTGTGTTGAACATTGTCATAGCGGCAAAACCTGAGGTTAAGACCAACAGAAATGCATCCAGTAAGTCAAACCCACACATCCTGAGCTCTGAAAGCTTCGATTTTGATCCTCTCTTCAATTCTGTAACAAATTTACATCATCATGTAACATGTTTGAATTTACCTGCCTACACACCTGGTTAGATACACCCTGAAATACGAGGCCAGCGAGCAACTATCTAGCCAGCATCCATGTATCTCAGTCTGTGTGTGTTACTAGCTCAGGCCTGATGCAGCTGGCCAATCAGAAGAAAGCAAGCTTTTTGGGAGGGGGGCTTTAAAGAGATAGTGTCTGAAATGGCCTATTTTTGCAAATATTTCAAACTAAACCCTTAAATGAACATAAGAACACGGAAATCTGTATATGTCCCCTTTAGGTTTACAGATGAATGGGTGTTGGAAATTGATCCAATGTGACAACTGCTAATGGACTTGCTAATAACTGAATATTGATTATTAAAGTATTAAGTTGTCTGTATACTTGCAGATTAATAGAACAACAGATAAACATTTTCCTCGTTGTTGTGGAAGCTTTCGCTTGTTCTCCTCCTTCAGTCGGCTTTCATTTAAAACCTCGCTGACCACACAAGCGTGCTGCGTTTACTTTCACTCTCATAATTTCTGATTATTTGACTTCAGACCTCTCACTGACATTTGGCAAAGTTGTCCAGCAACCTTATGACTAATGTAATTTTGTTTCCACCCCCACCGACAATAAGCGCAAAGAGACTAAGACTGTAAGTTGTTGTCGGTGTGTGTCATGATACAGAATTACAGACTTCAATTAGCAAGACAAGTACAGCTGCTGAGACTTCAGTGTAACTAGTTTTTCCAGGTGGTTTTAGTTACTGAACACCAAAAGCTACCACAAGAATTCTGCCCTAATTATGTCTCAAACAGTGTCAGTGTTCATCACATACCTAAATCTGGGTTAAGAGATGACGTGACAAGTCACAAGATACACACAGGGATCAACGTACAATGTATACAATGTATACTACTGGAATGCACCTTGAATTACCTTGTTTACTAAATGTGCTATATAAATAAACTTGCACTTGAACTATGGACTGGAGCATAGATCGGATGTTGTTTCTATTTGGATTTTCATTTTCATTTCTACAGGGATGATATAAACACGCTGGATTTATCAGAGAAGGCATTTAAAGGCCGATACCAGGTTTTTGTGTCCTCAAGTGCAAAGGATTACCAAGTGACGCATTTTCCATTTCCTTATTGCCACTGCTGATTAACATGTTTGGACCCGATTCAAACAGATTTTCCTGTTGTACAACTTTATGCGTACAGAGATTTTAAGTATTCATTTGAGTGACATCAGTCATTAAAGTTAAGTAATTTCTTCAAACAGGCTACAAATCAAGTATATATCTATCTATCTCTTCATACTGTATATATGAATGCCTATGTCAAGGATCCCCAACTGGCGGCCCACGAGCCAAATGTGGCCCACGGGTCCTACCTATCAGACCCTCAGATGGCTTCTCAAAAAAAATAAATAAATAAATAAATAAATAAAAATAAAAATCTTGTACTTTAGTCACACTTATCTCGGGATTGTGTGGTCATAAAATGTCAGGCTTGGGATCATTTTGTTCAGGAGGATCTAAGCTTTCCGAAGATATTCATATATCTCAATTTTATTGAGAAATGGCAATTATAAAACACTACATAGGGATGAGCGCACAGTGGCCCTTGTGGCCCTTGGCTTGGCATGCTTGACATAATTTGGCCCTTGGGGAAAACTAGTTGGCCTATATTATCTGTTTTAGACTATGTACATGAGTTTCAAATCTTTGTTTTCATTAAACAAGTGAAAAAAAAAACTTGTTTTCAATATCAATTTATTTTTTACATTGAAAAAAAAATCATCTTTATTATTTTATTCTTTATTTCAAAGAATAATTTTGAAATAAATATTGGGAGTAATTTTCCAAGTATCAGTGTAGGGACTCACATTCTATACAGTATATATGAAGGTTCTCAGTCAACCAGCTCATTATATATCTTGTAGTAGTAGTCCAGTTGCCTTGCCTTGCCTTACTACAAGATGCCTTACTTTACCTTGTTTATACACATACACATGTGGTCCTTTAACATGGTTCTCGATCCTGGTCCTCGTGGACTCAGCCCGACATATATTTGCTTTAGTTAATCAGGTCTGGAGTCCCCAAGGACCAGGATTGACAATTACTGCTCTAAACAATCTTGAAACAGGAGAATTATCTCACACACTGGTTTAAATCTCACTTGTTTTAACAAAATTTTGACTCTAAGACTCATTATGTAATGAAAATGATCTCTCAAAATGCCCAGTTATACAGTGCTGGTTTTATTTTTCACAAAAAACTTACAAATCCTCCTGTAATCCAGACATCCACATGATGCGGGTGCCATTTATAACCTCAATCTGGGTGAGTTCTCTTGGATAATGATCCATTAGAGCCACTTTCCAGTTCCAAAATGTGTATGTGTGTGCATGCGTGTGTGTGTGTGTGTGTGTGTGCATGTGTATAAAAATGCCCTAATATTTATTTATATATGATATATGTTTATTATATATGATATATGTTATATATGATATATATTTATATATGATACTCCGGGGTATTGAAAGTACTGTCTCAACTCTTTGGCAGGCTTTCTGCAATAGATTATTTACCTCATCTCAAGGGGAGCGATCTCAACATGTGATCAGGTAATTAAGCTCGTAAAGCCCTGGGTGGCGACTGTAAACATGAGTTTAAAAGATTTAAGGTTATATGTCGAAATACGCCCATGTGAGCGATCAAACATAGCCACAGCTACTTTCAAAGTGGCAGTGTGTGGAGGTCTGACTAAACGGTTCCACACAGGCTGATCTGGAATAATTTATCATCTTCCACACCTTAAAAAAGAAACGTTGTTCCTTGTTCATTAGAACAAACCCCGTCTCCTCTGCCTGCAGCGGGGCCTCTGGTGTAACGTGTCCAACCGTTAATAAGGGGAACATTCAGCAGTTTAGTTCAGGGTGCATACCTGAGAGGTCAACCAATCAGAGAGCAGCGAGGAAGAAAAAGTACCAATCCTGAATTGTGCTGCAGAGTGGGGGAGGCTGAACAAGCCTTCATCCTTTTCCTGCAAGTCCTGATGCGATGCTGACATTTAGAGCTGCAACCGCTCGGCCTTTTCTCTCCCCACACATACGACTCAGCTTGTTAAAACTTGCACTCATCTCTCCCTTCAATGTAGATTTGACTCTGATGTCGTGGGCTTATTAACCCTTTTCCATTTCCATGTCTTTATGAAGAGTTCCGTAATTAAATTATTTTCAGATAGATTGGATGTGAAATCTGTTGTGATAATGATGCTTAGTGTTTTTAAATTTCTGGTAGATACTGATTCGATATATTAGCATAAAGATTTGTCCATTTGAAACAGGTTTTATCTGTTCATTTATCTGGTATAAAGGCAGCCTTATAAAGTTTAAGTGCAATAAAATTGTTCTGATCACCAAAGATGAATTAATAATTCTAGATAAATAATTATGATGCTACAACTGAGCAAAATAAGTGGGATTATTATTTTGCCAATAACCATGCAGGGCTGCTAGTTTGGTTTATTGCACATATCATGCACACATGAACACGTGATGCACTGAACAAAGATGAGCACATTGTACCGTTGTATATTGGCCGCTACCAAAGATCTACAGGTATGATGATGTTTATGCTAACTACATAAAATGCTTCGAAATTAAAGGACCATTCCAGTTGTTTTCATGTTTGAGCCCAATAAATAACAACACATTACATTACTGCAAACAATTTTTCAAACAATACTACTGGAGCAGTTTTTCATTTTTTAATTGTTTTTCCTACCTTCCAGGCTTGGTTTCAGTTCCTTCCACTACACTATTAAAATCAATTTGCAGAGAACTGAAATGTTTCTTGAGATAACTAATCTATCACACTGAACAACATTCTGTTCTCATTTGTGGAAATTAATTAATTTAATCCATCCAACATGGAGCAGTATGGAAGAAAATGTACCCCACTAACCCCACCTTCTACATGTGAACATGCATTTTTAGCAGGTGAAACAGAATATTAAGGTGGGTGTATCACCTGAATATTTGATTTTGAAAGATTTGACAAAACAACACAAAATCTAAATTATGGTTTTATATTTGAGAAAATCGTTGGCAGTAATGTGATGTATATGCAGGTAATATTTATTGGGCTTAAACATAAAAAACACTGATATGTTCCTTTAAATATTTATCAATGTTACAATGTTAGCACCTGAAATTTTTTAACCTTTTAAAAGTGTATTCATATAAATGGGTTAATTTGGCTAGAAAAAACATGCTTCATGTTCAGTTTTATTCATAAATACTCAATTTAACATAAACCACCATCTTTCATCATTAAAAGATTTTAAGATTTTTATTTTTTTTTTCTCTTGTCCTTTTTATTTTGTATAAGAAGCAGCACAGAGTAACAAGCCATATCTTTTCTTTGCAATGTGTGCAAATTTTAGTATTTTTGTTCTTTTAGTCAGTCATGCATGTATCAGTTCATTGTAAAGATTTAAACTCTGAATTTCTCAGTACTTGTTGTACTGCATGCACACATGAACATTGGATCCCTCCAGCAAGTTAAACCAGAAAATAGCTCAGCCTTCTGTGATAACATCAGAGCTTAGACTATTAACTTTTAACTGTCACTTTGATTTTCATTTACAAATGATTCAGATAACAGGACCTGCTGAAACCTGTTTGTGGTTCTGTGATGTCATACTGAAAAGAAGCTGCACAGAAAAATGTCACAACCAATAAGTGTGAACTTTAAAAATATGAATTTTCCTTTCAATGAGCAATGTGCTCAAGCTGACATTACACCAACTTACTAATCATATAAACTCAAACTGTCAACTACTTTTTAGTTTTGGCTTGGTTATGATGAAATAAACTAATTTACCCCATATACAAGTGCTTAACATTCATTTAAGCCACTTGAAAATTCAAATGGCTTTTCAATTTGACAACATCAAAGTAAAAAATATAAATCTATATTGATAAAAATATCAAAATAACATTTCTTAGAAGCTGTCTAATAAACTCACATTTAAATCAAAGATAAAATATATGTGAGTAGATATGAGAACACTGTTGACTCAGCTTGGGGGTCTTTCAGGTGTACAGGACAGTCACGTGACAACAGGTAGCCATTCACTTTGAACATTTTAGAACAACTAGGTCAGTGACTTCATTGAGGCCACTGATAAGATTTATGTTTATACAAGAGAGCAATAAATGTATTTTTTTTTCTTTTGTAGGTCGACCTGTCCACTCAAAACTGTTATGGTAGGACAAGTTACAGCAGTAATGTCATATATATTTGAATTTAACAAACCCAATTCATTTAAAAATTACTCAAATTTTCCTACAGAATAGATTTTTTTTTTTTTTTAATTATGATTGGCTTTTGCTTATTTGAGTTGATTTCCTCAAGATTATCACCCAAGAGGTCATACAAAACTGAAAATATGCCTCTTAAAAAGTCAGTCAGTCTGTTTAAAAGTCAAAATGAAGTTTTTTTGTTTGTTTAGAAATTACAAACAGATAAAGTCAGCTCTCTGCCCTTGAAAATCAATTAAACAAACACAAAGATTTTTAGGTGCATCTACTTGTTCATTTAAATCTCTTCCTCCTCTTTACATGGGAATAAAAGTGAGTTTACCTTGTGCGCCTCCTGGATGAGCCTCCTCACCACCTCCTTTATATGTGGACCCGGCTCTTTGGGTGGGTGGGTGTACACGGACACCCGGGTCACCCCCTTATAGAGTCCGCTGCTGCCGGGCCAGCCGATATCCAGAGAGGGAACCTCAGTGTCGGACATCTGGGGCCAGTACGTGGAGTGGACCCCGGAGTCCGCGCTGGACTCCTTGGTCTTCTCCTGCTCCCCGGATTCGTAGTCGCTGTCCGTGTCGTACTCCTGAAAGGTTTTCCGGATCCATTTGAGCTCCTTGGCGGAGAGGAAATCCTTGACGTTGTCCTCCTTGAGGCGCATCTTGAACGCACCATCTCCGTTCCGCAGTAGCTGCTCCAGAGCCGCTCGCTGCTCCTCGCTGTAGTAAAACTCCGGTTTGGATTCCGGGATCTTTTCGTTAACGTGCTCATCGTCCATGCAGACCAGCTGAGACTCCGCCATAGCGGCTAAAACCTCTCCGGTCAGTCCTGCCTCAGGTAAACCCCCCCCACCGATGCCCAGAAACACGTTTACCCTACCTGAGTTTAACTGCGTGTACCTGCGTTCAGGTACGGTCGGTGCTCAGGTAACGGCAGGGGGCGGGGTCACCGGTATCGAAGCAAACAACTTTTTAAACATGTCCTGGTACCTTTCAAAATAAAAGCCATATTGCTGAGTTCTTGGTCATGACCACTAATTTTTTGAGTTACCATGATTACATTCACTCTATTTAAATACATCATTCTTAAATAAATCTCACCTTTGTGAAGCTTTAAATGTTATTTTTTGCATTTTGCAGTAGAGTGTTATTTCTAGGTTTATTTTTGAGGATAAAATTACTTAGATAAAGTAGATAGAAATAGAAAAAAAAATCATAGAATTGAATCAGTACCTCTCTGACAAAAAATCTGAACATTGTAAGCTTGTACTGATTTGCACATCCAGGTATACCTAATAAACATCAAATTCATTATACCTTGCTATTTTCAAAACTGCAAACACCATTTTGTTTGGACCATTTGCCTATTTAATCTAACTTAATGCAATTAAACATCAGCTCAGGCCTGATGTAGCTGGCCAATCAGAATGGAGGCAGATTTCCAGAAGAGGGCCCTAAAGTGCCCTATTTTCACTCAGTGTGCACAAAGTTGCTAGAGCAAGGACAGAGTAGAACACTGCTGCTTTCTTCCACTCTCAGTGCATTTTTGTTTTTTGTTTTTTGCACATTAAAGCACTGCAAAAGTTACAAAAAAAGAGCATTAGATGAAAGTAAGAACGTGGCTCTAAAAGCATGGACCCATATTATGTTGGTGAGGTTACAGGGTTATTCTGAGGTCAACAGTCACATAGTAACTGAGGTCAGCCACAATGCCAATATTAACCAACTAAAATAACTATAAGTGAAAAATGGACTGCCTTTATATCATGCTTTTCAACTTGAGTAGGTTAAAGCACTTAACAGAGCCTCTTATTCACCCACAAGTCACTCACTCACATACACACACACACACACACACACACCAATGGTTGTGGAGCTGTCAGAAGGTGTTAACCTCCTGGACTCACAGCTCCACTGCTAAAATTGGTTAAAAGTGAACACAAAATTAGTCCAAAACTGCATGTGTAGTTTGTGATTGCCTTAAAAACAAAATATAACCTTATCAAATTTAAATATTGCATTTGCATATTTGCGTCAGACTACCTTGTTCAGAGTTTTGGTTGCAGGAAAATCAGTAGAATTCCTAATGTGAACAGCCAAAGTATACACACGTTTCAATTGTTAATTTATGATAAGATACACCCAATCACAAAAGAGGAAGTGTTGTTTCGACTTTAGCCTATGACAGAAAAAATAGTTACTGAATAAACAGCTAATAAAGCTGTTTTTAATCACAAATTTTCACACATAGATAAAGGAGCCCTTTAAATAGCTAGCTAAACAAGCTAACTAATCTTATATTTTAATGAAAAATTTAAATTTGACTTCTGAATGTTGATAATAGCTTCGGTTCAGATGCAATTTGGTCTGAATATGCTTCACTGGATAACATAATGTATCTAAAACAGATCATTATATTGTTAAATCAAGAGCAGATGCTATTTTGAAAGCCAACTCACCTTCCTTATGCTCTTATGATCACTGAAGAGTCCTACTGACACTTATAAAAGAACAGATAGACATTTCAGAGGAGCACTATTAAAGTATCACAGTAAAACGAATAAAATATGTTATTATAGAGCATAAAAACGTTTTGTTTGCCAATAGATATCACAGTGATACTCTCCCTCTTATCTTCATTTCCCTAGAAAGAGTCCTAATCACTCTGAAATCATCGGTAAAAACAATTTATTTCCAGGTTATGGAGCTGAGAGGAAGTTACACGTCTGTGATAAGCAAGCAGATTTCTGTGTAAATCCACTGAATCTATCATAACAAAAAAAACAACTTGTATAAAATATGACTTCTGTATTGAGATATAATTGAGTCACTGAGCACTTTCAAATAAATACTTAGCGAGAGACACATCATAATACAGCAGGTAAACCAGTCATTGGCACCATCTGCTGTGGATAAACAGTTTCTGTGTGCTGATTAAATGTGTACCAGCTCTTTGGAGGTTCCTGTGTGTCTCAGCTCCTTTGTAAATGACTAAGATAAAAAAAAAAAAAAAAAAANAAAAAAAAAAAAAAAAAACATAAAAAAACCCCCTAAATGTTCAACAAAATATGAACAAGCACCAGGCTGAGTTTCAATAAAGACATGAAAATTATCTTAAAACACTGACTGACTCAAGTCCTTTAGGTTTGGTTGTCTTGATGGAAAGCCGGCATGTAGGCGGAGATGATATGAGTCATCACCTGCTCATTTGTTTAAAATTACATACTGAGGGCCTGAGCACCTGAACAGCAGGTCTGCAGATGTGTGCGTAGACACAGTAAGTGCACACGTCTGGCCACTTTCCTCACAGCTGTATGGTGTAGTTAGCAGGAAACAGCCCGCTTTTCCCCCGCAGCCTCCCTTTCCACCACGCCGCATTTGAATGATCCAGTACCTCGATGATGTCACCAGCGCAGAAACCGAGTTCGTCATCTTCCTCTGCTGTGAAGTCATACAGAGCCTTCACCTGCACAGCCACTGCTTTCTGCAGGAGAGTCAGAGGAAACCAGGCACAGGTGAAGGCATGATAGGATCTAGATTCACAGGCTGAATTAAATATTAATATTGTTTTCAGTCATCACAAATGTAAAAAAAAATAGCTTTAGATTCAAGAAACTCCCACAGCTTCTCAGTGGGCTTAAATATCAATCATTTAGACCTGCAAGATTTGAAAACAGGAACCTGAAAGTACCTTTAAAATAGGATCATAACCCATACTTTCATTGAGGTATAATTGACATTATTTTGCACAACTTCCTATTTCAGGCACAGATCTAAGATAAAATCATTAGAACCTTACAGAAAAGCAAAATTGTAATCCTATTTTTATTAATAGAACATAAAGACACTTCTTTTAATCTATCCCGTGAGCTTCCTGTTTCAGAAAAGTAGACGTTCTTTTCAGATCTTATTATCCAACTTAACTTTATTTAAACCCAGGGAGAAGCTGTAACACAGCAGCACATTTTTCACTAACTGGTGAGGTCAAAAATATTCACATCTCTAAATTATAAGACAAAATACTGAGTCATTAATTGTTAAAATTTGGTGTGTGGTGTAAGACAATTGTTCCAATCTGTAACACTATGTCAGTGGTTACAAATGTTAATAGATAAATTATGAGAGTAGCATAGAAAGATCTAATTCAAAGATACTGCTAATTTTTTAAAAATATCATCTCCATCCAACTTGTAACACTTATGCCAAAGATGATGGAGGGATTTTATCCCAGGTTCATAGAAGTTTTTGGCTGTCCAAGAAATCCTCCACGGCTCATGTCATCATCTAAAGCAAAAAGTGTTCCAGCTAAAGCCTTTTTAATATTTGGGTGAAAGTCTGAGGTTCAAGCCACATTCGTAATGAACATCCAGCAAGAACAGAACAGCACATTTGTCTTCAAATTCAAATTAATGCGGCTGAGCTGATGCACAAAAACAATAAAGGAATCATATTATTTCTGCACAAACCAGGGGTTCTTAACCTTTTGTAACTCAAGGCCCACTTCAAATTGTCACAAGATTTCCAAGGACCACCTTCCCAAGTAAATATAAAACATAACACCGTGTGTTTCCACTGTCAACTGCAATAAACAAAATATACTGTATATTCTTCTGCTTTTTTAAAAACCCCTCCCACCCAGACCAATCACGTTCATGCATTCCGTACTTTCTCACACAAAAACAGCTGCAGCTTGAGAAGGAGCGATAGAGAGACGTTAATGAGGGATAATTAAATGTTTTGAACAGTGCTATTTATTTAAGTTGGTAAAACAGATCAAAACAAAAACTACAAAAACGCTCAAAAATCTCTAAGACCTTAGTTAATTACCATATATACTTGACTATAAGCTGATCTCGACTATAAGCTGAACCCCCGATTTGCATTGTGAAATTTGGTTAAAAAAACTCGGTTTATACTCGAGTATATACGGTACCATTTTAAAAACTTGTTTCACAAGACCACTCTACGGCCCACTAGGTGGCGCTCTGAGGCCCACCAGTGAGCCACGGAGCACTGGTTAAAAATAGCTGACCTAAATGGTACAGCCCTTGCTCACATCATCATGTGTCAGGCTCACAGCTTAACAACCAGCCCGTGCATTGTATAAGTCAACATATATAATAACTAAGATCTGGAAAATTATGGATACTTATTTTTGGATATTCTGTTGTAGTATGGATACGGCACAGACAGTATTAAAACAAATAAGGGTGAAAATAAAAAGTGCAGCTGGCCGACCTGGGGGAGAGGCAGCGTTTCGGTGCGGCGGGGGACAAAGGCCGAGCTGACCGGGCTGCTTCTTCCTGTGTGACCGATGGTGTGGGCTCGCTCTTCCAGACCAACTTGCTTAGCCTGCAAAGGAAAAGATGAACGTTTAGCTCTTATATCAAAACCATCTTACTGCAGGAGAAACATTTAATCCAGCAGCAATTTGGTTTGATTTAGATGCTGTCAGTAAATATTAAATGTATGTTCAAATCTTACTGTTAGATCCAGTTCAGTTCAGATAGATTTGATTTAATTTGATGTGATTAATTTTGACATTTTCAAATGTTTAACAGTTCTCAAATGTAAAATGTACAAAGCAACTCTGTCTATTCAAACAGCAATAACTCTTAAATAAGGAACTGGTTTCGAGAAAACTCAAGGATGCATACAGTAAGTTTTCTATTTTTTTTTTTTAAATTCATCCAGGCAAAATCATGGCTTTTACACAATTTTGTAGCTTCAAACAGATTTTAATTGATTTTAATACAATTTTATTTTCGTGTACTGCCTAAAAAGCTTTATTGTAAAAATCCTTTATGAGGTGGGATGATGAATTTTACCATGTGAAAATCATTTTTACCAATCCTGTCAATAGTCTATCACTTGTTTCTAGAAAATCTTGATTTTGGAAGGAATCATAGATAAATAAACAAATCCAGAAAAAAATCTATAGTAATTTATTGATTTCATAAAGTTTTTTTTTACTTGAAATTTTTTTACTCTAAAAATTCTAGAAAATAGCTCCCAAAATAAATCATAGAAAAATTTTTTAGAAAAACACTAAGACTTCAAAAAAGAGATTATAAAACTAAACAAAAAAATTTTAAATCTTAAAAATTGTCCTGATTCTAGAAATGTCTGCCATGCTTGACTGTCATGTGATCTGTTCTGAGACCCCTTTTTTTTTTTTTTTTTTTTTTTTTTACTGTGCAGCTTTTAAGGAGATAAATCAATGAAAAGTAAATGTGCAAAACTGACTTTTGCAGTTCTTTGCAAAAACCTCAGACTGTTGCATCCCAAAGCTTCAGTATTCTTATACCCAGATTGCTCATACAGTGTGTGTGTGTGTGTACACTTTGAATGGCTGTAAAAGAAACAGATCATATATTACATCAGATGCGTCATAATGATCGAGCAGAGATGATTTACCAGCTGGTTGTGCGGCTGGTCTGAAGCTCGGCGTGGTGTACCAGCCATGGCTGCAGCCATGCTGCCAGAGCTGTTATGTTCAGGCAGACTCCCCCTCTTCATCTGGGGAGAAACCCAGACAGGAAACACACTAGTTACTGCAACATCAAGCTAAGTACAACAGGAAGTACAGTGTACAACATAGGTTTGTGCACCAAAATTTGTAAATAGTAGAAAAGCAATTCCTAGAAGCTTTTAACAAATTTGAGCAGCTTTCAGACTTCTTTTCAAACTTTGTACCTTCAGCACCAACAGGAAGTAACCCTTATGATGTCATAAGGGTCAGTTTCCCTGACTTGGCATGGTGCACTCAACAGCCACAAATCCTTTGCATGGCTGTTTCACAAGCTCAGAAGTGCTCCACAGTAAACTGAATTTGATGTGAAAATGAAAGAAAGTGTACTGTCGCCTACCACCTGAGCCACAGAGGGGTTTCTGCTGTCCCCGCTGCCGTCGTTAAGGTAGATCTCCCTCGTCTTAAAGATGGAGGTGGTCTTGTAGAATTCCACCAACTTGTTTAGGGAGATGAACTTCTCTGACCATAGGAAGTACTGGCCATCATTGTCCTTCATCACCTTGAGGTGCTGTACGTCACTCTCATGCCTGAAGTCGAGAAGTCACAAAACAGGAGCGCTGTATTTAACCAAATCTGAATTAATGGAACAAGCAAGTTCATTCCAGGGTTTCGTCTTTTTCCTTGGCTGGATTGTCCTCTGCTGGTCAGTGTACAAAACTGCAACGCCAATGTCTGGAAATCTCAAAGTCCCATCCATCATGATGGAGTTCCTACCTAAATTTTCAAATATGCTCAGTCTGAGAATAGAGTTAAATAAAACAGATCATTTGCAAAGTTTGCAATTAAAGCATTTACATTGTGCACAATAGTCTAAATTATGTATAAGATGTGACAGAAAGTTTTAACCTCATGGCTGAATTTATAATGTGAATCAGTGCAGTAATGAGCCTCAGATGACGCATTTGAAGACAAACCATCTGATCAGACGATACAGTTTTATCTGTAATGTCAGGAAACAGACCTATACATCTACTCCATCACAGCCTCTTTCACACATCTCTGGGTTCCGAGCCTGTTACTGGCATTATTTGCTAAAGCTGCATCAAGTCTTATACCAGTAATTTACCGCATGAATATCAATTTTAATAACTTTTATGTATCTTTTAAGCACATTTTTTTAGTCCAGATTTATGGAGTCAAAATTAGGATATAAAGAAAAATACATGAATTTAATCAAATTAAGACATCAAAGCAGCTTTTTTCTTTATGCTATTACAGACTTATGAAATTCTGATTAAATTATTTATTTTCAACTCAAATCTTCTTCACAGCCTTTTCTTCAGGTTTAGAAAGTTTTTATTAATTTTTAAAATTAAAAGTTTATGAAAATGAGACAGATATCCCTTGAAGAACTCTGGTGATGAGAGTAGTTGCAAAGTTTTTAATCTGTTTATTTTAGATGGATCCTTCCCTGCAAACAAAGTTCACTTTAACTGTCTATTCGAGATTGTGATCTAAATTTAAAACAAAAGAAAAAGAAAAAGTGCTTTATATTTAATTTTTCTCAACTTAAAAATCTTTCAATATCACACATACACACTCACCTGACAGAGATGGAGAAGTGTCCAGGTGAGCTCTGGCACCCTCGGATCATAAAGTCTCCCACGTCTTTCGTCCGTAGGAGTTCTTCTGCAAAACCTCGACTGGCATTTTCCTGGAACCATCTACACACACCAACAGAGACCGTAAATAGTCCTACACATCTAATAAAACCACACACACCTACGCAATAATGTTTCATAGTCTGCAGCTGGCATTCACCCTGGGACGTGCATCTCCACGTAGTTTTGTGGAATGTATCCTTCCTTTCCATTCATCTCCGCCTTATACCATTCATCTTGTGAGCTTAAAATCTGATATAAAAACAGAAAGAAAGGTCAGTAAGATGAGGTCAAGAAAGATGATATAATAAAAAAATAAAAAATTCAACATACAACCAACTTTAATATATGCTGACCTTAAGTATATCGCCCCTTCTGAAGCTGAGTTCATCCTCCACAGCTGCAGTAAAATCATATTTTCCTCTGGCCTCCATTAGGATGCGTGTCAGGAAGGTTTAGCAGATGGAGAAAAGCAGCAGAAGGATGATCAGGGCATCCACAACAAGTATGTCTAGCAGAGAGACAGAAAAAGAGAAAGCTGAAACAGGTCAGGTTGAAAATCTTAAATGCCGTCGCTCAATCCTTTAGTAAAGGGTCAAATGCTGCAGGCTTTGCAAAAGTTATATTTTTTTGTTGCTAATGGATCAAGCAGCAAAACATGAGAAGCTTTGGTAATAATATGACTTTTTGTGTCTGAAAATGCATGTTGGAGACAGAAATGTGACGTCAGAGCAGAGACAGGCTACCTTCTGACGCATTATGCTGATAACACTCATTATGGAGATTGCAAAATGACTGATAAAATTGTTCAGATGCATCACTATGATTTAAGTGTTTTCAGGTTTTGTGATAAATGTCTTTATCTCAGGAAACACTCATGTTGTAGCATCTATTCTCTTAACCTGCTGGCATCTAATATCATTTTTGTAATTGGAGTTTTCCCTGAATTTTATTTCTCACATTAAAAAAAACTTTACTTACTACAGATTAAAACAAATTTTGGCTTGTAAAAATTTATGCCAAACCTGTAAACAACAAACGAGATCTTGAAAATGGTGTTTCACAAGTGTGAAGGACTCAAACAGAAATAAATCACATAACAATCAAGAGTGGGAGAATCGAGCTATAGAACTTAGAATAATCAATATCCTTTTTCCTAGAGAGAGAATCGTTCCAGAAATGTTCTTGCTGATTTTATTGGGACTTATGCCAAACCTGTAAACAACAAACGAGATCTTGAAAATGGTGTTTCACAAGTGTGAAGGACTCAAACAGAAATAAATCACATAACAATCAAGAGTGGGAGAATCGAGCTATAGAACTTAGAATAATCAATATCCTTTTTCCTAGAGAGAGAATCGTTCCAGAAATGTTCTTGCTGATTTTATTGGGACTTATGCCAAACCTGTAAACAACAAACGAGATCTTGAAAATGGTGTTTCACAAGTGTGAAGGACTCAAACAGAAATAAATCACATAACAATCAAGAGTGGGAGAATCGAGCTATAGAACTTAGAATAATCAATATCCTTTTTCCTAGAGAGAGAATCGTTCCAGAAATGTTCTTGCTGATTTTATTGGGACTTATTTTCTAGAGTCAAATGGAAAATCAAGAACTTTCTAGAAACAATAATTTAATCAAGAATTTCTTTCTAAAATTTAAAGAATTAAAAAAAAAGATGTATTTCTAGATTTCGAGAATTTTCTAGATACAAATAGAAAAGCAGAAGAGATAGAAAGACAGAAGTGCAGGATCATTCATATGGTTGATTTTAAAGGGGACATATTGGCCAGATTTTCATGTTCATATTTTCAATAAGAGGGCTATTTTTATACCTTTTTCATGCTTTTTTCTACAAAAAACCCAAATCAAAAAAAAAAAAAAAAAAAAAGAAAAAAAACCTCACACACATTGATCCACTTCTGCTAACCCTTACTGCAGCATTACTATGCACACAAAGTGAAAACAGACTTTTTTAGAAACTGTCTCTTGAAGTCGTCCTTCTGAAGCACCCGCTCTGTTCTGATTGGTCAGCTGGCCTGAGCGGGCAACGTTCATGAATGATGCTGGCCAAACAGCCGCTCGCTAGCCCCTTATTATGTTGGTGTATCTAAACAAGTGACTAGGCAAGAAAATTCACGTGTGTTACATGTTGACATAAACGTGTTACAGATGTTAAGGACTAACTAAACAGGGCAGTTAAGCACCTGTGGGTTTGTCTTACTGGATGCATTTCTACATGCATCAACCTCAAGTCTTGCAGCTTTGACAGCGTTCTATATTACGCTATAAAAATTAGGGAAGTTCCTCTTTAAAATTGTTTTTATAAAGTAATCTCAATTCTGTGTGGTTGACTGCTTGCCCTATAATAAACTCAATTCCCAAAATGAATGAAGCATTATACATTAATCCACTCAACCACTTTGAGATTTCAGTTCCTGTTAAATATACTGTATGTGGTAACGTGGCACAGCCATCAGGTTACACACTGTCAATATGAATGAAGGACATAAAAAAAAAAAGGAACTGGAAAATCATTTACAAGCTGCTTCAAAATAGGTAAAAGTCACAAAGGACACTTCCCTGTTTAGTAACATTTACTGACAGATACACACACTGACATGACACGAAGGGTTTGGACGGAGGGGGATGGCGCAGTCAACATGTCATTTGGTAGAATCTAATTTTTCAATTAAAAGAGACATAAATGTGTAAACATGATAAAACTCCTGTCAGAACTGAAATCCCATGATAGAAATTATCTTTGGTGTTACTCAAGATTATTTTCCCCACAGATGTGAATAAATACTTCATTCTGTTTGTGGTAAAATGTGCACAGCGAGGGATGTGGTGAGTATCTTAAACACTGCAGCTGTACTTTGCTTTGCAGGCTTACAAACGGTGTTACAATACCCACCCTTTTCACTTTCTCTGACACGCAGCTGCAAAGGGCTACAGTCATCTATTAATCTGTAGACACCTTAATTTAATGCCTCAGTTTACTCCATGTAGAGCTTAGATAACAATTAAACTAAGTCAATGGAGCAACAGGCAACAGGGCCAATGTTTATCGAACACGACTGGTCCAACTGGTCATTATTTGATCAGAACACGTCCTTTATCAAAATAACGAGTCGTGCAGGAAAATTAACTTTTCTATAAAACAAACCAAGGATATATCCAAGAGTGACTCCAGAGTGAGAAAGTCAGAGATTAGACAAATCGCCTCATTCCTCTGCTTTTATCATGCTATTCTATAAGGCTATATTGAATCAGGTGTGCTAAGAAGAAATCTACGGTCATACGTGTTTTTAAAATACGTACTAGGATTGTGCCAAGTTATATTGCTTGTATAATATTTTATATACTAAAAATGTGTTATATCACGATATTGATGATATATATGTTGATGAGTTTTCCTTTCATACACAACATGAAGAAACAAAACTAGCAATCCTGAAGGTAGCGGTTTTTGGCGCCTGACTATTTCATCTAAAACGGAAGCTAGCGGGATTATTCCTATGTTCCCAGGTCCTATGTTCCCCAGCTCTATAGCACAATAGAGCATGTAATGGGTTAGGGTTATTCTGTTAACACACAATGTGTATGAACAGAATATTGAACTAGGGAACATAGGGCCTTGGGAACATAGATACGCTCCCAAGCTACCTCTGTTGTTTGGAAACGGTGTCATTGCAAGGCTAACTCGCTAACAGCTAATGGTGGAAACACAACAATTTTGTTTCACCACCTGAATAACCTAATTGAATACCAAGAAAGTGATAAGTTGTATGAGGAGGAGAGCAAAGCAGCTGATTTACGACCAAAAACAAGTGGTCAAGTGAAGTTAACTCAGTCAAGCCTAGCTGGAGCGTTAGCTAGTTGTGCTCCCTGTGACAGGAAAAGAAAATGGTGGGGTGAAATTAGTAAAGTGGTGACCTTTTGTCAGTGGTTTCTTGTTTGCAATGTATGAACAGTGTTAGCTTAGCCGCAACGCTAACTTCAGCTCGGTTCTTTGCCTCAATGGCGGGCTTGTGGTCGCATTCAAGTATTGCATCATAGAGGCTGTTTAGCACCGGAAGGAATAAAAGAAACCCACCAAAGATCAGCTCTTATGACATCACCAGTCATTTTATTTAATAATACTATTTATGGTTTATGCAGTACCAAAGTCTAGCAAGTAATAATTTGCGGAATTGTTTTACTGAAGGGAAACACTCTACTGTGACTACTTTACAAAACACTGTTCAGTGAGGTATCGTTCACATCTTCTTGAATAGTTTTATCACAAAAATGCATTGAGATATCATAATATTATTTTATATTGCTCACACCTAATACACATCACTGGCATGCCAGTACCATCATACTACATACAGTATGACCTGACCTCTATAGGCTATAGAACATTAACTGGTAAACCATCTTAATCATTCATGTAAGAGCAGACTGAGAAGTGAATGTCAATGTTTTTACCTTTAAGTTGAAGGGGATTTCAGGATTCATGAGATGCAGCCTTATTCATAGTATAGATTCATGCATGTGGAAAATGCCAACACGGTAACTCAGCAGCATCTGACTATGTGTTCCACATTTAGAAATAAAGGGGAAATCAGTATAAAAGGTCTTTATAACTTGACAGAAAATCTTTTCATTCAGAGATTTTTAATCTACTAAATTAGTGAAGTCTGGTTCATCTCCTGCTAAAGTCAACATTTGTATTAATGATTGATGGTACAAGGTCTCGCGTCAAGCTCTGCATGATAAGAGCGACAAGAGGAGTCTGCAGGCCAGATGCCACATCGTTACATTCCTTTAGCTAAACTGTTCAGTCCAGTTTGAGTTCAGCGGTTAAAGTTTGCACTCAGGCTTATGGGACAAGTGCAATCTTGTCCCCTAATGAAACAAACTGTGCATGTGATGGTGAACCACAATAAAGAATGCAAATCAATGCAGTCTTGCTTAAACGATTAATTGTTTAATCAATTGACAATTTTAATCATCAGGTGTTAGTAATTTATCATGTAAATATCACAAAGATTTCCTGGTATAAAAATTTGCTGCTTTTAAGTTCTGTATAGTAAATTGAATTATTTTTTGGACAAAACAAGGAATCTGAAGACGTCACTTTAAGGCCCCAATATACTTCATATCAAGTAGAATTTTCAGGGCAAACTGATGTGTTCCAAGGCTAAAGACATTATGATCAAGCTATTTCTGTGTTTTTTGTGCAGGGCACCTAAGATGAACTTCACTAGTCGTGCTCAACCTGCGGGCCCGTCAGCAATTACGCAACCAGCTGTCTGACATTAGAAGTAGAAAAAAACAGACATTTCTTAAGAATACACTGCGAGCTGTGTTCTTTTGTCTTACATCTTCTTAAGTATTCTAGGGCCTTTAGGTGCCTGTAACTTGTGTCGAGACAGAAAAGTCAGTGAGCATTTTGGACACCGTGATTAATGGGACAGAATGAAAATGAGATGAAGCGGGACAAAGTAACGTCCAGCAGCTGGATCATGAAGGCACAGAGCTTCTGGTGCCTTCATTTGAGATGAGAATGGACAGACAGAAAACATGGGGGGGGGGAACGGAACGACATGGAACCCAGCTGGGAATCAAACTGGAGATACTGCAATCACACCTGCTTGCACACTTACCAATTGATCCACTGGACATCTAAGGGCCCATTATTCAGGACTACCTTAGAAAGCCAAATCTTACTTGGTTTATATCTGATTAACTGTTTAGAAAATTGTCCATGCTACACACTGCCAAGAAAACCGTTCAGTGGTTTCAGTTCTAAGAAGTGTCGCTTGCAGTGTTGCATTACAGTTCGCTGCCTTATCTGCTGTTTTTCTCTTCTTTTGCACTTGCACAATAAACTGCATGTTCTGGTATGCAGACTCGCAGACTTGCAGCTCCAGCAGTTGTTTGTTTAACCATAGAAGGAAAAAGAAGAGAGATGTGACAAACTGTTGACTTCTTGACTTCTTTTGTTTGATGACCAGAATAATTGTGAATGAAACTTATTTGCAACTTTGGTCACTGGTCCATCCATGATTTCAACGACGCACAGCTATTAAAGGTGCATTACCTTTTAGTGATATAATAGTCATGTTCAGAAAGTTTTTTCAAGCATGTCAACAGAGCTGCAAATAAAACAAAATTTACTTTTCAGTTATCACACTGATTCTACTGCCTATTGTGAGATATCAGCCAAGGTTTTTCTATGAAATTTCTACTTAATGTCAGTCCACCAGCTTGTCTCATTCTAGACCCTTTCTGTGGTAACAGAACCTTGACCTTGATTGATAAGTTCTGGGTCTAACATAGAAGATCCACCTTCTCAACGTAATCTCCTTCCAACTCAACACATTTCTGCTCATTCCACTTTCACCGAAATCCTTTTCTTAGCTTTACAAAAATCATGTAGACCTAATATGAGGTCATCATCTGAGGCCAAATACATTTAGCTAAAGTCTTTTTCATATCTGGGAAAAAAGTGAAAGTTTAAGGGAGCCAAATCTGAATCACTGCACAGTCGCTTAGCTTTTCCATCCTGGACAACTCACAGACCCTTAGGTACCATCGGATCTTCTAAGTTATAATCATTTAATCAAATAATTGTAGTTCAAATGCAAAAACAAATCCTTAAATCCTTATGTGTCAGGCTCATAGCTTATCAATCGCTTCTGTATGTGTGTTTTTTGTTTTTTTTGTTTTTTACTTGAAGAAGATAATGAGACAGTACTTGACCCAAATGACTACTTCACACCCATTTAAATTCTAATATTTTGTGTTTTTAACTAAATTGTGAATAATTTGATCTGGTCCTCTCTCTCTTTCCAATATTAGAGTTTGAAACTGAGAGAGAGAGAGAGAGAGAGAGAGAGAGAGAGAGAGAGAGAGAATAGTGTAACTATGAAGGCAGGCTGATATGTAGTAGAAACAGAATATGAGATTATCTGAATACACAGCTTAGACTAGCCTCTGTGGCCTGTTTATGACCAAACAATTAAATAACAAGCTAATAAAAAAGTCAAATTATAGATGCAGCAACGATTTCTATCAGACTGCTGTACTTCAATGAATAAAAAAGGCACATATAATAATGAATTACAGTAAATATATCGTGTGGACATGAAAGATAAGTGAGAGAAATAGAAACAGAAAGAGGAAGAAGAAGCTGTTAGGAAAAATCAAACATTTTAGAGGGAAGTGTGATAATGAACTTTGTGCAGATTTAGGAGAATAAAGCAGCATTCTTCATCTTACCTCTCCTCCTCTTCAAGCGATGCAGCTGAGTGTAACTTGTGTAAAGTTTATTCTAAGGCTGGCCTCCTCTTCTCCCAAAGTGCGAACGCGGCATATTCCAGTCATAAATGATACACGGAGAAAGAAAAGCCCTGATGACGAAGATGATGGTGGTGATGATGAAGGGTAATCCTGGTTTATTGCCGTCTGAATGCGTAGAATAATGATGTGAGACTAAAATGAGCTCGGTTTCTCTTCTCTCTTGTCGCTCCGCACTGATGTTGCTCACATCGCCTCTGGTTTGTTCACATTCCCATCATCAGGTGAAAACAGTGACGCGCTACTTCCGTATAGATTTTCAAACTAAAAATCATATGTACTAAGAAAGACAAAGACACAAAGACCCATAAGGAATAGCACTTCCTGCGTATTATACTATCTGGTCTGATTATTGTTTTATCCTGACATTATCCTAAGCATTATATTTCACTGTCTTGGTACATTGTAGACATTTGTTTATGTTTTGTACATTTTTGTTACATTTCATGTCATATTGATGGTTTGACAATATGTTTGTCTATTGATTTGAATGAAATTAAATATTTTTTTATTTTAATTTTAATGCTTATTTTGAGTAAAATTGTGGACCAATGCTCATTCTAAACAGTTTTTTGTACTTGGTTTGTTTGTCCCCCTGTGCTGTTACAATGACATGTAACCCAGCGTGCGTTAAATGCATAAAGTAGGTCTGTTTTTTCTACATAGATCTACAGAATTGAGTTAAAGTTAATGCTTTCAGGTTTTGTTTTTGTTTTTTTTGTGTTTTTTTTTTTTTTTACAAAATAGCCTATTTCCGGTAGATTTTTTTTGTAAACTTGATGCAGTTTGCTTTACTTTATTCTCCTTCCTTCCTCGTGAGAGAATTTCTGATACTGATCTCTCTCTCTCTCTCTCTCTCCGCCCCCCCCCATGCA
>VXCM01000560.1:243977-399700 GCA_014773175.1 Lucifuga dentata
GGGGGGGTCCAGTCTCTGACACTGGAGCTAAACAATGTAGAAAACGCCCATTTCCACAGCTGATAAAGGCGACAGTGCTGGGTGTGAAGCTGGGCTCTCTGGACATTCCACGGTGCTTAATGGCTCCAAATGAGCTGAATAGTGTTTGTGTTACGTCAGGCCGGCCGAGCGGCTGCTGATATCAGATAGAGGTGACTACATCTCACTTTCCCCTCCACATTTCCTCTCTTTCCTCTTCTTATGTTGGGTTTGAACAGGTGCCAATGCAGTGAACCATTATGTTGAAGTCCCTTTGATTAAGCAGAGAGATTTTGGGGGAATTCTGGTCTTTGTTTTGGTTTTGGAGCATTTTAGCTTTATAAAAAAAAACATCCCATCTGTAAGCAATGTTGTAATCCGTGTAATCGTTCATCTCAATCTTTGGCTGCAGGTAATCAATCATATGATGTCCATTTTTCTTTCATTTGTAAATGATTAAGTTTGGGTTTTTTTTTTGAGCTGCAACATAATTTCTCACCTTAGCAGCCTAAGCTTTCTTGAACAAAAAACAGTCCATTTTCATCATACTGTAAATAAAATGGAGCCACGCACAACATGACATTGCCTCAGTGACGTAACTGCAGGTGTCGCTCTCTTTCCTGCCTCGTACAGGTATCAATGCTCAGGCTCGTAAGCTTCAGAAAAGCCGCTCCAGAGTGACCTCCCTGTTTGTGGATGGCAGTAGAGAGGATGTGGACGGACTCGGGATCTGGAGAAGCCTGAGCGACATGGATCTGTCTGCCATGGGGAAGGAGGCCAGTCAGGTCCAGCAGAGCCTGCTCAGGGAGGATCCTGAGGCCGAGGCTGACAAGGAAGTCCTGCGGTTGGGCATGGAGAAGGAGGAGACGGAAAGCAGCGATGACAACACCACCCAGTACTCCATTCACCCTCCCTTTGATTTCCCGTACTTCCTCCTGCTTCAGGGTTACAACCACAGACAGGTGAGCTAAAGAAGAAGGGATTTTGATGCAATGTTGGCCTTTAACTAAATATTCCACTTATCTTTACCAGAAACTCTGGCTCCTTTAGCTTTTTTTTTGTGCACTGAAGAACAGCTGAGCTTTTCTGTTTCATGCAATTTTTGCAATATCAAAATTTATTGATGTTAAATAACATAAAAATGACAATTAAATGAATCGCTCTGCTATACCACATTGGATATGTCAGATAAAATTCTATTTATACTCCTGGAAAATTTGCCTGATAGAAAAGGAACTCCATCAAACAGCCATTGCACATGGTTTCCTAGCAGCTCAAATAGACAAACACAAGCTTATTACAAATAACAAGCTGTAAATAAGAACAGCAGAGACTGGACGGCAGTGGAATGTCTCATGCCACGTGTTATGACAGGCCAGAGAGGAAGGAAACCTGCGATGCTTTGCTGTAAATTTCTCAGAATGGGCTCAGGGTGGTTTGGGAACAGGTGATCCTCTCCTCCATTGGCGCCCTGTTACATTTCAGAGGGGGAAACAGAAATGAGTTCCCACAGAGGGACGAGGTGTCTGTCAGCATGTCCCAATGAAAGGACAAGGAACAGTTTGTTCACTATTTGCCGTCAGAGGAAAAACTGCTCAGCACTGGTGGTAAAAACAAGATAACCATGATTAAAGACACACTGTGGAGGAGGATAAACTACAGAGGAGGATAAACTACACAGAGGTTATTCTTGGAGGAGAAGTAAACTTGCTGGGAGGAGGGGTGCTATACTGCGTTGTAATGTACATATACTTTATCGGAGTTTTAGACCGTGACTCCTTTGAAAACAACTTCAAAAATATCACATTCGACACAGACTTGTGTTGATTTCTGCTGCAGTTTGATTCCCGTGTGTACAGAGCTCATTTTTCACCTTAAACCAGACAGTCAGGCTGCGGCTTGAGCCCAGCCCTTTCCCTGAAACAGGAAGCTCTTTCTCACAGAGTTGTTTGTCCCCGCTGTGGAGATTGCTGACTGTGCAGGATGCTGAGGGAACCACGGCAGGCTAAGTACTGTGGTAGGCCTGATCTTGACCAATTTATTCTGCAACAACTGGTTAAACCAAATGACCAAGGCAGGTTATGGCGTATCTGTGGCCACATTACATGGACTTGGAGCTTTTCTTAGCCATGCGGATGTTAAAAGTTTTTGGCGTTATATCTGTCTAGACTGACTGGCAGAATTATTCACCCGTGTGTTTCTGCTGCAGGTAGAGAAACAAATTTTTTATGTTCCCATCATTGGCAGATAGCACCTATTTCCTAGCATTTCCCTGCTAGGAAATAATTCATCAGGCACAGACCCTGCTACTTTACCCATGCTTGCTTTGTTTCTTCTTGTGAAAATTCATCAACATCATCATATTGTCTTAACAAGCAGAGGTGATACACATCATGACCTGACTAATGCTCTGTGTGTTGTTCCTGAGGTCACAGACATCACCGACGTCTCACACATAAGCCCTTCCATTCCTGTCTCTTTCTTCACGCTGCCAGCATAGATCATGTTAATCCTATTGGCGTTTACAACTGTTGTTGCTGTTGTTCCTGCAGGATTTTGTCATCTACCTGATGAGCGGGACCACCACCATCTTCGGCTGCTGCAGGGAGCACTGTAACGGAGAAGACGAGGAGCGATTGAAGGTTGACATCCTTCTCTTTGCTCCTGATGTGTTGCCCCAGCACTGCTGTGTCAGATGCTTGGACTCTAACAACCCAAACCCCACAGGGCCCAAAAAGACACTGACAATGCTAAAGCCCCTCCATGATGCCCCTGTGACCAGAAATGGATTTCTCCTGAAGAATGAAGTGGAACTGAATCCAGGGGACTTGGTGGGCTTGGGGAAACACTACCTGTTCATGTTTAAAGATCCTACCAGTGGATCAGGATCCACACAGACCCCTCCTTGGATGGCCAGGCTCTGCCCAAACTCTAATATTAAAGAGTCATCTGCTTGTCAATCATGTGGCTCCTCTGTCATGATCAAAAGTGTCCAGAGAAAGACCTTACCACCATGCTGGAGGGACTTAGAAGGCATGGAGGCTTCACTAGGCTATGAACTGGATCAGGAGGAAAGGATCCTGCATGAGATCTTGAATATATCGGACCCCAGTGGGACTGAATCAAAGCTGACTCCTGCTTTCCTGCTTAGCCTCTCTATCCAGTACTCAGCCGCCACGTTTGAGCTGACACATTTCAGAAAGTTGCTGCTCCGGATAGCCAGCCAGATCCAGCTTGTCACGTGGGTAAGTATGAAAACGTCTCCTTTCTTTCTCTCATCGTAAACGCTGTGTATTAAATGCTGTGTTCCCCAGAGATTAAGATAGAATGAAACATGTTATCAGGGCTGTATTTAAGCAGGCCGGTGTGTCAGTGTTTTCTTTATCTGTGTTCTCCTTCTCAGGAGAAGATAAAGAAACTTGCAGCAATCCAGCCAGAAACGTGAGTACTCCAGCCATGAGCTTTTTCACTATGTCCCAGAAATGCATGACAATGAGCTGTCACACAGAGAAAAGCTGCATCTGCTGCCGGTGATGATAAATGACACTTGACACTTTCAGGTTTACTGTATTATTAAGAGAGGACTTAAAGTCTGAGTCGACAAACCACATGCTTCCTCAGAAAACAGTCTTTCTGAAATGCAGGTTGGGCAAATGGTGCATTTTTCCCACACTCACTTCTCCAGGAAGTGAAACAACTAAAACATGTGGATTAACCGTTTTCTATGCCAGACGGAAAGTAAAGTTAATAAAATTTAACGAACTGTGAAGGTTGTTATAATACAATAAAAATCGACATGAACTCTACTTAAAGGGGATGTAAAATCACTTGGGTTAACTCAAGGATACTTCACTGTTTTTATTCCCACTTCTTCAAGTAGTGTCGTGCCCATGACTTCACATTTGTGAGTGAGTTTAATGCAAGTGAAATGTTCACACACATCTAAAATCACAAGTTTAAATAGTTTATATAAAAAATGAGCAAATATTACTTCATGTTCTCATGTAGCACAAATTAGCACATTGTAATATGTAGTAGTGTACCTCCAATTATTTATTGAGTATAAGGACTGATTCACAACTGACAACTGTTAAACACGCTATTATTATTTTTAGCTTAGTTTAGCTCGGTTAAGGCAGCCAAAAGGATAGATAAATTTGTTTTTCTATAATAGAAAAACAATATTCGTGATATGATGGTCTTTTTGAGTCATATGTGAAAGACTCTACAGGAGCCAGCAAATAGCATTTAGATCAGAATTCAGGTGATTCATATATTCAAACAAAATATGCTTAAAAGATCATCATTATGAATTATGTTCAAGCTAAACGCCAACTTAAGTGCTGTGCCAACATGCTGCAACTCACTGAACTTCTTGTGTATGATTGTGATATTTCTCTTACGGTTATACAACAAACTCAATTGTATCATGGGGTCACATGCTTTAAGCGTTCACAAAGCTGATTAGCAATTAAATCCACAGAAAACTTCAGTCATAAACTGCTTTAAATAAGACAGAATTATAGCACACTCTTCCATGTTGTTGCTTTTAAAACCTTTAAATACTTGTTCAGGTGGATATTTTTACTGTGGAGAACAGTAAGGCTGCTTCATCAGCATTAATCTGACATGCTTTTACTCCAGGAGCTCCGGTGATGGGCAGCCAGAGCAGCTGCAGCTGCTGAGCATGGAGAAGCTGATTCCAGGTCTGCAGCCTCTGCTGCTGTGGATGGCAAACTCCATCGAACTGCTGCACTTCATCCAGCATGAAGTCCCTCAGCTGCTGCCCTGGAGGCAGGAGCAGGAGCAGCAAGGTGGGAAACGTCAGTCACATCTGTGTTTTCTTGAAAGTCATGCTAACAGCTGCAGAAGCTGCTCCGTCTTTTTTACAAATCCAGTTGTTTATTGTGTTTCCAGATGTGTTGGACTCGGAGATGTCGTCCACTCGGGCAGCCTGTGAGGAAGCCATGACGGTCCTGGAGGAAGTCATCATGTTCACCTTCCAGCAGACTGTCTACTATCTGACTAAGGTTGGATGTCTTGCATGTGTGTGTTTGTGTGTGTGTGTGTACAAACATTTCAAATAGTGCTGAAACAATCAGTCACTCACTCCATTTGTTGACCATCTGAAAATTACCTGTTGACAATTCAATTAAGATTTGGAATCATTTATCAAGTAAGAAAACCAAACATTCACTGGTTACTGCTTCTTGAATGAGAGGATTTGTTGCTATTCTTCCTTGCATAGCATTACAAATGGAATATATTTGAGTTTTTTTGACTGCTGGTCAGGACAAAATATGTGATAAGCAAGACATGGCTTTTGGCTGTATTAGCTTATGACATTATGTTTACCATTTCTACAATAAATTACTTTTTATAGACTAGATAATCAACAATCAATAATGAAAATAATCAGTAGTTGCAGCACTTTTTGTAGTTATGTCCACACTTAAACATTCACATACAGTATATATGAGCTGTATTATTGACACCGATATGTCTCCTATCCTTGTGTAAATTGGAAGTTTGGGTCAGGGCTGTGCGAGAAGCAGGACGTGAGACTGTAATCACTATATTCTGTTTTCATTGAGTGTATTCCAGAAAAAACACACAAACACAATGGAAACAGCAACGCGGTCAGCCAGGAAAGGCCTGTGAGATAGCGAGCGAGTCGTCTTTCCACTACTGCAATATAAACAGAGATTGTAAAGTTTCCCAAGGTTACAGTGGGTTTTTGAACAACAGAAGCAGAATCGCAGAATTGGTAAGAACCAGCAGATTCAGGAGTTTGCACTGATGGATTGTCAAAGTGGCCAAACTCTGGACACACACCCTTAGATGGACTTCTGAAAGTCTCGAAGCGTTTATAGAGAGTGCCACTATTGTGTGACACTGGATAACAACAGCCCCGTCCCTCCTGTTTAACAGTCTGACAGGACCCTGCCAGTCTGGATTTATGTGACTTTCCCATGTTAACAGTCGCTCATTAAAAGCTGGATGGTTTATGCAGAAGCTCTTCACAATCCCAGCAGAGAGCCAAGAGTAACGCCGCCACCCTGAGCGCTGACCGTGCAAGGAAGGGAGGGAAGGAAGCAGGAAGAGTCTGTGCTGTTGTTTGGAATACTTAGACATTTTTCTGTCCCCTGTGTGGCACTACAGCATATACTGTTAAAAAAAACAAAACAAAACAAAAAAAAAAAACAGATATATATTACTTTCAATGAAGTTCAATAAAGTAGCGGGTTTATTTCTGGTTATTAAATCATACAGTTGTAGTTTTGTTTCCTGCAGGTTATACCATTCTAACACCTGACCCTCGGCCTGCATTTTAATGTTTAGTGGCATCTGTGTGTCTGTTTGAGAGGAATCTGTGACCTGCAGTCTGTTTCCTGCAGAGGAAGACAAACTATCATAAGAGAAACACCCAAAGGAGGAAAGGAAGGGAGGAGAAGCGATGTGTTTCTGTTAATTTCCTGTGAAGAATGAGTTCATGGTGTATATATTTATATATATATATATATATATATANTAATTTCCTGTGAAGAATGAGTTCATGGTGTATATATTTATATATATATATATATATATATATGCATCACTTCCTCACTCCTTCTCACTTTAAAACATGAACGACTTGAAACTGCGAAAGTCATTAGATGTGATTAAAAGTAAAAACTAGAGAATGACAGAGTAGATCAAGAATGAAAAGTTACAAAAGTCAAGCATCCTGAGAGAAACAAATGAGCAGTTGAGCACAGCTTTTTCTTTACTGGGAAAAGTTGTGATTACTTTAAAAGTTCGTTGGTGTGAGAATGTCTTAGAAAAACTAATCACAGTGGTCACCAGTGGTCTTTCTGTCTGGAGAATTCATTAGTCGTCTACTGTCTTTCTCCATGATGAACCGTTCAGCACCTGTCGCTGCTCTGTAATCCATTAGGTGACCCGTTGCCTCAGGCATGCAGGGTTATTGTTGTTTTTATGGTCTCATACACAGTATCTGAGGTCATCATCTTAGTCATGGTGTGTGAGCGAGAGTGTGTGTCTGTATTCTGTGTGTGCTTAACAGGTGATGTCATGCATCCGAAACAATGGTAGAACTGTGTCACAAAAACGGAGTAATGATAAGAGCCGGATCTGTGAGGGAACTGACAACAAGGTGGCGTTCAATAAAAGTGCTGAGAAGTTGCAGAATAGTCATGTCGCTCTGTGTTTTTAATGTGTTAGAGGAGCTCCTTTCTTGTCTGACAAATGTTTATCTTTTTTTTAAAAGGCGGTACATGTAGTGTTTTAAAGGGGACATTATGCTCTTTTAATTTTTGCTCATTTTTATAGTGTAAGATAGTAAAGAGTAAGTGTTGAATGTTGTCTTAGCTGCAAAATTTGAAGTTGATGTCCATAGAAATGCAGCCAGTAAGACAAACCCATAGGTCCTGAGCTGCCGTGAAAGCTTTGTTTTTGATAAGTTCTTTACTTCTGTAACATATTTGCATAAACATGTTAATGTGAATTTATCTGTCAGCACTAGTTAGACACCAAGAGACTTGCTTGGCCATTTCCTTGTTTTGGTTTTCTGTGGGGTTTTTTCCAGCTCAAATATGATGCAACTAGCTAATCAGAACAAAGCAAGCTTTTCAGGATGGGACCTTAAAGATACGTGTCTATGTGTATATATAACAACAACAAAAAAATCCTCCTGTTTTCACTCAGTGTACAGAGCAGTGCTGCAGCAAGAGATTGTGGAAGAGATTGTAGTTGATCAGTGTGTTTTTTGCAAATTAAAACACTGCAAAGGTTTCATAATAGACTGCATAATTACCAATTTTCAGTTGCAGTTCATCAGTTAAAAGTATTATTTTTGTCTTTGGATAAACATTAAAAGTTGTTTTCCGGAAGCATTTTACTCTTCCCAACATATGCTAGGCAAAGCAAGGCAAGGCACAACTTTATTTGTACATTCAGACACAAAGGCAATTCATAGTGCTTTACATAGATATAAAAGACCAAAAATAAATTAAAATGAAGAGAAGGAAATGAAAATATGAAATAGAATCAATAAAACAAATTATTTAAAAAGGTTAGAGAAAATTTAAAACAATAAAATGCTACTGACAGAAACACATAAAATTTTAGCTCTGTTTACTCGGGAAGAACCGCGTCCTCTTCCTGTTTAAAGCTGTAAAGCAATCTGGCTGATTTCACTTCATTCTGCAGCGGCTGCTAAATGTCTTGGCTATGATTCATTTGAGTACTGAAATTATTCCTATTTCTCAAAATATAATTTATTACTTTTAAAATGGCACTCATGATCCACTTGTGTTGGTTGCTTTTCTATAATACAAGTTGTGTTTGAGTCTATGGTGTACATTGCAGTAAAACAAAAAGACTGAAATTGCAGTGTAACTGTTGGATAAGACTATTTATTCCTCTGGAGCTGCTCTTTGTGCCGGGAAACAAACTTTCCTGCTTGGTTTCCTGTACTCTCTGTGAAAGCCTTCCTCTCTGTGAGCTGCTCTGTCATTATGCTTCATACATAAGCATTATAACCAGGATCGTTTGTGCCCTGCTTTTGATACTGTAAGTAACAAGTAAGCCTTGAATTCAAAATAAGTAATCATTGCGCAGTACTGTATAAAACCAGGAAGCATGTGAAGGCAACACAAAGTTGAGTCTGTGGGAAACATTTTGAAGTTTACGCAAGCCATATTAGTCTTATCTTGACTCAATTCTCACAGGCAATTAGTAATGGTGATGACAGTAGATATTCCTGAGGTGGTTTGTGGTTTAGAGGTTCATATTTTCCTTTTTGGCTTTTTTTAAACACTTGTTGAACCTACACAAGATGATCATTTTTTAGCATTCTCCCCTCCATTTTTCCACAGAGCATGTATTCGGCATTGTCTGGTTTGCTGGATGGCAACCCATTCTCAGAGAGCGGTCAGCTGCGAGTGCCTGACGGCGTCAGCAGCATCCTGAAGGTACTGAAGGAGGCGCTGAAGCTGCTCACAGCCTTCCAGGTTCACCCAGACATCTCCTTACAGCTCTGTGCCTACTTGTTCTTCTTCATCAACGCATCGCTGTTCAACGCTCTCATGGAGAAAGGTGAGAGCTCAGCGCCTTCTCATTCAATGTTACAGGATCCATTCCATAAGAAAGCCCAAAAATGATAGAATAGGTGGTCTAGGTCTTACGCCATGTAACTGTAATGCCTGAGCCTGAACTCACCACATTCAATATCTAGATCAAAACCTTATACGTTACATTTCTCTCATTTCTGACTTATTTGTTGCTCAGGATCAGTCGGCGGTTTCTATCAGTGGTCCAGAGGTGTGCAGATCCGGGCCAACCTGGACCTGCTGATGGACTGGATCCAGAGTATTGGTCTGGGCGATCTGGCCGCTGAATTCTTCCAGAAGCTCTCAGCTGCTGTCAATCTGCTGGCTACGCCCAAAGAAACGCTGCTGCAGGTCAGAGGACATCCGTTTCTCCTTTCCTGTTTGTCTCACCATGGGCGGGTGTAGCTGCACAAATCAAGTCAGTTTACGTCACTTTGAATGTTTTCATTGTCTTGAAGGTGTCGATGCAACATTAGTTTGGTTTGTTTATGTGTTAGGTAAAAAAAAAACCTTTCCATTTCTGGGAAACTTGAACTTCATTTAACCATCCCTGTATGGCACTGTAAATCCTACTCCTTCTTACTGATGATAATGCTGACTAATAATGCCATAAAAGGCAATAAGACTGTTTTCTTATTGGTTTACAGACATACATTGAGAACATAATTATGTACATATGAGTTTGG
This sequence comes from Lucifuga dentata, assembly GCA_014773175.1. NCBI lineage: Eukaryota > Metazoa > Chordata > Actinopteri > Ophidiiformes > Bythitidae > Lucifuga > Lucifuga dentata. Next base: position 253,798 of record VXCM01000560.1, read on the forward strand.
TTTAACCTCCCATGGTGCTAAAATGCTAAAACATTGAAACATCACGGCACCATTGGTTTAGCAATCATTTGTTCTTCAGTGACATATTAAAGCTCAAAGGCACAGAAATATCACAAAGCAAGGTTATTTAATAACCATTCATGTCCTCTGTTTCAAACAAGATACACGCAAACAAAATGACATCTATATTAGCATAAGCAAATATTAGCATTTGCTTTGTATTGGTAGCTCACATACTTAGCATTAGTCATTTCTTCATCATCACTTAGTCATTTCTTAAGTACACTATTCTAGAATCCAGTGGTGATCATATTTACACTTTACACCACAGAAGGAAGTTGAATCTGGCTTGGTTGGTTATTATACTGGAAGGTATTCACAGCCGTAATGTGAAACCAACATGACGCAGGAGGAACAAAGGTCATAAAAAGGTCATATAAACATATCGTTGTATTTATGTCCAGGTTTATGGTGCCTGAAAAGATAATGACTTTGAACCTGCTTAATGTTATTGTGGTGGAGAGTTGTAGTCATGATAGTTGTAATTAAAGTGATCAATAACAAGAGCCATTCGAAGCTCACTTATTGTTTTTTATTGTTGCCTATTTGAGCCGCTTGATGCCACTATTTTTAGATTTTTTCCAGGAAGTAAAAATTTTCTGAGAAGTGAGAATCTTACAGGAAAGTTCAGATTTTTATGATAAGGCGTCTGACCTAACTACAAAAATAATCTCTGCTCCATCAGCGAAAATCGCTTGTTATATTTTGATTGATAAGTTCTGAGCCTCGTATAGAAACACCTCACTCAGAGGTGCTGTAGATATTTATATGATGTCATTTGGACCCAAATAAATAATAAAATAATAAAGCTTCTATGATGTTCGGGAAGAGGTGAAAATCTGAGAGAGGCGAGAGATTCAAGTAAGTAGGGTGGGTGCCGAATCAGGGTTAGCAGCCATGGCAACAACTGCTGATGTGTATGCAGGCTCATTATGCATGCATAATGTGCAAAAAGACGCTTGCTACCTCTGGAACCCTTACGTACTGTGTGAGTGACAGTCATGGTACCGGCGTGAACCATCTTCTTCAGAACGGTACTTCTACTCTGCTCCGTCTCATGTGTTCATGTGATTGGATGGTTGCTAGGAAGTTGGTGGTTTTGTGTAACACTCCCCTGGCATGAAGTCACTTTGTGGTCAGACAAACGGAGCACACACCCTTGACAGATTTTCACTTTTCCATCTGGAGTCCCACGCTTGTAAGAATGCAAGTGTCTGGCTGGCACCGTTGGGAAGTTTGTTTTCCATCCCAGTCGCCTGCAGTTATAGACAAACAGCATCCGAGGGGATATTTCAGGAGATGTCATCTCAGACATAACAAATAAAGTCATTTTTTTAAGTTTGTACTGTTTATAAGCAGTATTTAAACTCTGCCTTCTGTTAAGATCGGTGTGGCATCTTTGTTATAACAGAGGGGCTGGGACCCGACAACATTTAGCTCATGGTTTCTATTGTAGCCTCAGCATGTCTGGGGAAAATCTCATTTCCACCATTTCAGCTGAAAGCAGATTGAATGAAAATGTGACATTTCTTCTACAGTAATGTTTGTCTAGTAAGAATCACTAAATGTCAGAGATCTCACCGGCAAATGAATCACCTGTTTCTTTTAGTTATTTTATTTAGTCGTGAAAAGATCAAATATTGTCTTTAAGTGAGAGCTGCTGTGAGAAAATAATTTCATGGTAAGGGCTTTTGTGGTAACCTGAGAGGCTGAGCGGGGAGATAAGGAAAAGTTTGCACTTCACACAGACATAACAAACACGATGCGTTAATAAGCAATACTCGACTGAAATCCAGCACTTAACTTTTATCACGCGGTGTGCAGAAAGACAAACACCGGAATGAGCCCTTGAAGGAGAGCTGCTGCCCTGTTGGTTGGCAAGACAAGTGGTACATTCAGACAGAAAAATATTTTCCCAAGAGACTTTGCTACCACATCTGGCCTGAGGTGAAGGGGAAAAACAATTGACTAAATCACATAAAAGGTTTAAAATACTTTGTACACAAATGACAGAATGGAGCCAAATCCGTTTCCTTTTGTGGAAACAAGCATGATGGGAAAACACTGTTTTACCCTCTCATTCTCATGCTGATTACAAAGTGTTTTCTGTAGCCTGTTGTTAAAACTAAACTCACAATGGATCACTTTTTCACAATCCCATACTTTATGGCAATTGAAGGGTTTTGGGGTATGTTTGTTTTACATGTCAACTGTTTTGTCTGTTGGTCGTGTTTTCTGTGGCTCAGGCGTCTTGGAGTTCTCTGAGGACTGAGTTTGTGGCGCTAAGACCTGCTCAGCTTCACCACATGCTGAGGGAATACAACTCCGGTAAAACCTGTCCCGCCGGATGGAACCCATCACCAGACGAGGCAGAGGACGCCGTCAGGACGAGTGAGTNAAACCTGTCCCGCCGGATGGAACCCATCACCAGACGAGGCAGAGGACGCCGTCAGGACGAGTGAGTGACAAATTCCCTCTTTCTCTCTGGATGGACAGATTTTAAACATTCCATATGGTCACCGTGTATTTTTTTTTTTTTTTTTTNTTTTTTTTTTTTTTTTTATTAACTCAAAAGATTTGATCAGCCTCTTTTACATTTCTCCATGTCTATTTACAACATATATATATTAGTGGAAGCATAACTGAAATTTGTCCTTGCCATCAGAGGACCCCATTTACTTTTCTCTTTCAGCAGGAAATGTAAGATAATAAGTGTGAGTCACGCGTGTTTGCCTCATGAGCCTTCACACAAACATTCTGATTAATCTTATCCTGTCTCCACCAATCAGCTTCAGCCTAATACCCACCTCAGCCAGCAGAAGAGCTGCCACCTTGCTTCACTTGCACTGACAACACCCTGCCCAGACCTTGATCCAGATCACGTACAGTCCTGTACTTAAAGGACCATACCAGCCATTTTGCATGTTTGAGCCTAATATATTCAATTTTCATACGTCATGTTACTGACAATCATTTCCCAAAGGATAAAAATGTATTGCAGCTTTCCTGATATTTTGCAAAATCTCTTAATCTTTCAAAATCAAATATTCAAGCGATACACCCACCTTAAAAATCAATGTTTTCCATGCTAATAGTTATGCAGCCTTATGAAGTCATGGTCGTTTAAATTTTCCAATAAACGCAGGTCTTCTTTTGGGACTATATTCCCCNCTTATGAAGTCATGGTCGTTTAAATTTTCCAATAAACGCAGGTCTTCTTTTGGGACTATATTCCCCAGTGGAAACATACATTTACTCCGTGCTTTTTATTGCACTTAAACACTAAAATTACATAACTTCTAAAAAACCTGAATACATGTTTTGTTCGTGATGATGAATTACCTATCCCAAGAACATTTCAAGTATCAACAAGTTGATTTTAATAGCGTACCAGAATGAACTTAAACCAATGGTGGTCTGGAAGGTAGGAAAAAAATTTAATTCACCGTTCCAGTAGTATACTTTGGGAAATGATTGTCAGTAACATATGTATGAAAATTGAACATATTAGGATCAAACATGCAAAATGGCTGGTATAGTCCTTTAATTAGTTGCCACTAATTACATGTTAAAGGAGATTTGCCTAAGGTCACAATGAAGGTTCAGGGGTTATTTGTGTTGGTTGAAGGCTGGAATTTCTCTCTTTCTACAGCTGACATCCTGGAGAGTTTCGACAAACACCCGCCACTCATCCTGCCTAGCAACACGTTTCACCTGGAGCTGGGAAAACCAATCATGGAGACCGCTCTGTTTGAACAGCTCGCCAATCTGAAAGAATTCATTCGCAATCTCCCCTGCAGTGAAACCCAAACCAAACCTGATGTGGAGCAGCAGGTAAGAAACTTTCTCTCCAGACTCCCACGTCTCAACAACGTAACGAGAAGCCAGCGGCAGTCAGGAAATGAGGCACTTTGATCTTTCTACATCTGTTATTGATTGGCTTTATATTTTTCCACCTCAGACTCTCAATGAGATGACAACAGACAACCAGTCTACGGCCTCCACCTCCGTCCTACAGGATCCTGCCCAAAAGGCGGTCTCTGACCCTGTTACCTGCCCTTCGTCAAGGGCAGAAACAGAGGGTACCTCCCCTGCAGAGCCTCCTCAGGCTCGGGGATCTCATGGTGACCTGAGCAGCTGTGAAGCAATACTAACCCAGAAGCTAAAGAGCCTGGAGCTGCAGAACACCCTCCCAGGACAGGCCGACCTTGGCTACCACAAGAGTCTGGCTCTGGACCCGTCTTGCCTGCTTACGCCTCCCAACACTCCTCAGGGTATGGAACTGGCTGAGCTGGAGGCTGGTCTGCAGGAAGGGGCTCGCCAGCATAAGAAAGGTAATTGAACGAGCAGAGAAATGCTGATTGATTATCTGGCCGCCATATTTGGAGGTACAGCATACTGTCTGTACTAACCAAGGCCAAAGATCCTTCATACCCAACAGCCGTGCTGTGACTTTATGCTGAGATATTTGTTGGATCTATCAATATTGTTGAGGTGTCTAGGTCATTAATGTTGGCAAATTTAGAGTTATTATTTCAAAACTTCTGGGGACTAGAATAATAATCAAAAATGTAGCATAAAAATGGCATCTTCTGACTCTTTTTATGTGACCATAACACCATAACCATCCAGTTTTCATCGAAGTTTTTTCTTGTTGAGTGTTTAAAAAAAAGCGATAGCACAGGTAGCATGTTTACATCAATATGTAACACATTTTAATTTATCCACCTACATACCTGGTTAGCCACGCCCACAAAGCATGAGGCTAGCGAGCAAGTGTTTAGCCAGCATCTGTGTTTCACTGTCTGTAGGTGTTGCCAGCTCAGACTTGACGCAGCTGGCCAATCAGAAGAAAGAAAGCTTTTTGGGAGGGAGTCTTAAAGGAAACAATACCTGAAAGAGCCTTTTTTTCACTTAGTGTGCACAGCGGTGCTGCAAGGGGGAACACAAGTGGATCAAAATGGTAGCAAATATGACAGGAAGATATGACTTTGTTGAGTAAAATAGGTCAGTTACTTTTCACTTGTCCTTTAAAGCCTCATGAACAGCTGAAAGACATTTACAGAAAATTGTGCATACAGCACAATTTTCTTATAAGAAACTATGAAATCACAAGGAACACACAGTGTCAGCACACACGATGACAAAGTGACAGCATCTCAAAAGACCCATTCATGGCTTCACTTACACACAGCAGGTTTTGGTTCAAATGATAAATAGTCCTGTCACAGAATATGCCGACCAGACCTCAAAGCTTCAGTAACGAACTTCAGAAATGAAGCCGCTCCTGCTCTCATTCCTCCATAAACCTAATTTACCTCCTATGACTGACGGAGTCTATTAAGGAAAGTATTTAGTGGCTCGACNAAACCTAATTTACCTCCTATGACTGACGGAGTCTATTAAGGAAAGTATTTAGTGGCTCGACCCCTTGCACCCACTGCGTATTTGTCCCCGGCGGTGCCTTGACATAAAAGAGGTGGTGCGCCTACTCAGTTCTCCCTTCATCTTTTACTGATTCTGGAGGTTTAGGAATTTCAAATGGAAGGCTTTTGCTCCTATATCACAGGATGGATTCCCTATGCAAAGGAAAGAGTGTTTCCTCTTAAGTCCGATTGTTTTTGGAAGCCTCAGTCATGAAGTCATGTGTAGGGGGTGACAGGGAGTGGGCGGGAATGTCGACTTTGAGTTACTTTGGCTTCAAGAGTTTAGCCGGCTCTCAGATCTTATCCAGACTGATACATGTGAGTGTTAGAGGTTCAACCTGCACTAATACACTGCTGACAGGACCTCCGTGTGTGCTTTTGTGCAATTACAGAAAGAGTTTAAGCTTAAGGACTTTATCTTAATCTGACATCTGTAGTCGCTTTGGATCCTGGGTGCAAGTTTTTCTAGTAATTTGGTTTAAACCTTTAAACCTACACTGAAACTAGGTCATCTGGGCCTGTCTCTGTATTTCTGATTTCTGATTGTATATGCGTGCTTTTTAATAATCTCTTTACAAGTCTTGCATTTTGTAAATCCGCCTGCAGCAACATGATATGTCAGTTAATCAACAACATTAAACACCATAAAGAAAATAAGGCCAGCATGAAAACAGATTTTGAAGTTAATCAGGCAGAAGAAATTGTTCTAGTTTTAGTTTATGTAATCCATGTGTTGTTCTTTTATTCTCTCCAATCTCTGTCTCATGTCCAAATGTTCCACTAGCAATGGGGAATTTTTGGAATATTGTAATTTTGAGAGCTTTGAGATTTTTATTGGAGAATATTGGAAAAGGTTTTACAGAATCGCTGCACCAGTTTGTCTTTTTTAGCAGGCTTTATTGTTTGCACCTACAAACATTTATAAGTTTGGAGGGTATGATCATTTAGCTAATTGTTCTGAGTTTGTTATGAATTTGTTGGAAAAGTCTTAGAATTATACATCCAATGGGAATGCTGTGTCGTCCCACTATGCCAAGCCTTACCTTGGCTTCCTGTATACCTACCTCAGTGGTTTTGGCTGCTACTGGTCAATGTTATTTTGGAAGGTTCACTAATCCTTTAATCTGGGTCCAAGAATTACAGAGAGGTGGTGATGTCAGGAGAGAAAAGAGCAGTGGCCGATCCATCATGGGAATTTACAGTTGAGTTGGTGCGTGGAATCTTAATCGGGATTGGCATTGTTCTGCGCAGGTCCTGCGTGGGGGGCAGATAGGCTGCGTGCTAGCAAAGGCAGGAGTGTGTGTGTGTGTGTGCCGGGGGAGTCTGAGGGAAAAGAGCAGCAGAACAGAAGCTGTCTGGATGGGAATGTTTCGTTGGGAATGCTACTGTTGCTGCGTTGCTGAGACTGAGGAACTTCCTGTTAAAACATAACACAGTTCCCACTGCTGGAACTACAAAACTCAGAGCTCATACCTCCACCAAGGCCCAGCAGCACTCTGAATTCACATTTAAAATGAATCCAGCCTTTTACTGTCATTACCTTCAAATCAGATGTGTAAAAATGATTTATCACGCAAGTTCACTGTACAGTGCTATTGTGGACATCATCATCTTCCTTAAATCCTGATAAATATGTTCAAAGACATTTTTTCTGCTGAATCAGCATCACCTTAAGTACACATTGGTGGGTGTTGCATATTTCTGGAAGTCATAAATGTGACCTGTGACCATACATTTTAATCTGGATCCCGATCTTAATCTGGGCTAAACTGCACCTGTTTATTGTCCATCATAGGATATGCCTGCCTGCATTTTTGATGCCTGAATGATTTGACTGGTGTCTTAGGTTTTGAGAAAAGGCTCTAATGTTGACAGATGCCTTGAAATGTTAAAGAAACAGAAAAAAAAAAAAAAAAAAAAAATCCTGGATCCAGATCTGGATCTGCTTCAAAGTCTAATCAACTCCTCCTTGAACAATGTCCTGCCTGTCTTCAAAATTTTGTTGAAATCAGTGCTGACTTCGATCAGGAGACAGATCTGTGTTTGCATCTCTCCATGTTTGTTCAGCTAGTGGATGTGCAGAGAAGAAGAGAGAGATGGAGGAAGAAGAAGAAGGCAGAGAGGAAGTGTTTGCGGTGGAGCTTCACAGAGGACCTCATGGTCTCGGCCTGGCGCTCGTCGACGGATTGGTAAGAAATAGTAACAACTCTCTCTCATTTATATATATAAAACCTTTGATTTAGTTTAAAGTCATTACAGTAATAAAATTTAGTTTGTAGCAGTATGAAATGTGTTGAAAGCCTGATTCTTATCAGAACTGTTTCAAATCAGCATCAATCAGCCTTTTATTTCCTTGTTTCATTAAAGCGAGCAAGCAGCAGGAAAACATCATCAGGTCTCGTGGATGAAGGTTAATCAGATTAATCGTAAACCGCAACAATTTCATCTGGATAGACTGAAAACATGCACACACACATCACACTACAACACATTACACTACTTATCTGATTTAAATAAATGAGAGAGATGAGGCTCCAGGAACAGGAATATGATATGATGGAGGAAATTTATCCTTCCAATATCATCATTAAAAACCTGCATTCTTTATCCTCTTTTTTCACTTAATACAAAATCTGTCAATTGTGAGCTATTGGTTAAGATCCTTTTTTCAATATAGCCAGTCTCAATAACAATACAATTTTTTAATCAGAGAATGAATTTATGTGATGAATCCTTATTTCATTTATCTTTTTTCCATACATTTATCATTTCAACTGATCTGTCTCTGATGTATGAATGAGAGCTGATGTATGAATGATCTCTCTGATGTATGAATGAGAGCTGAGGAACATTTTAGTACACACAGCGCCCTCTATAGGTCATTCTCATGTATTTGTAGCTGAGCTCTCAGATAATCTCTCGTTTTTTCTTTTGGCCTGTAGAAAACCCCGCTGAGAATGAGCGGCATTTACATCAAGTCAGTGGTGCCGGATTCACCGGCTGGTCAGTGTCAGAAACTCAGGCTGGGCGATCGGATCCTGGCTGTTAACGGCATCAGCCTGGTCGGGATGGAATATCACACGTAAGAACAAAACCTCACACAGACGTGAGCCTGATATGCTTTCTTAGTTTCATTTTCTTGTCATGCATTTTTTTAATATCACTTCTTTCTTTTCACAGAGGGAGAGAACTGATCAGATCATCTGGAGACTCACTCAAATTGCTGGTGGCCAAGATCGATTCAGAAATGGCCAACAAGGCTTCACCTATGATGAAATGCTGAAGGAGGAGGAGCCATGGAAGACTATCAAGTGCAATTGGACAAACTGGGCGACGCCATACATTCATCCTTCCTGTTCTACTGAAAGGTGTTGAATGTACATTAGTATTTCCCAAAGGAAGCAGGAGTTTTATTTTGAAAAGCTGTACTACATACGGAGAATATGAGACAATCAGCCAAAGCAGCAAGACTGACTTTCACTTGACACACTTACACACTGAATGACATCTCAGTCATACCAAAAAAACCCACTGTGGGCACTCGCTGGCACAGACTAGTTAAAAACATTTTTTTCTGCTGTTCCAGCTTCTTCCTGGCTTATAAAAGTACCATGTGGGACTGAACTCCAAACTCATAAACCACCAGCACGGCGGGAGGAAAATAACCGTCTGTGGCAATTTGCAGAGAGAACAATTTCAACATCCTGAGCGAAAGTGGCTGTAAAAATACATCGTATTCTGTCTGGAAAGTATCAACAAGCTGCTCCAAAGTCAAGACCAGTGCAGGAAAAAGTCTTTAAAATTTAAGTTTTGGCTTTTACTGTAAAAGAGTACAGAATGTACTGCAAAAAAAAAAAAAAAAAAAAACTCCTTCAGAGCAAATCATTTAGTCTATTTATGAGCCTTAAGTCTTTACATGAAGTCTAAAAGAATTTGGTAACGAGGTGAGACAATTTCACCTGTTTCCAATACAAAATCTTGTTAAAACAAGAGTTGTTTTCTTGTTTCTAGTTGACTTACTTGTCTTATTCTGAGTTTTTTTCAAGATAAGTGATCATTTTTAAAGGACATTTGTGGAAATTCCTTAAACAAGAGTATACGGACTGGGAACAAAGTGAATTTGAATTTCTCTCTCTCCACTAATAGATTTTTTTTTGTTTCGAGAAACGTCTCCAAAACTGAATAAGATGTGAAATGATTAAAGGACCATACCCCCCATTTTGCATGTTTGAGCCTAATATATTCATTTTTCATACATGTTACATTACTGACAATCATTTCCCAAAGGATAAAACTGTATTTCATCTTTCCTGATATTTTGCAAAATCTCTTAATCTTTCAAAATCAAACATTCAAGTGATACACCCACCTTAAAAATCAATGTTTCGCCTGCTAATAGTCACGGTCGTTTAAATTTTTCGATAAATGCAGGTCGTCTTTTGGGACTATATTCCCTGGTGGAGACATACATTCACTCCACAGTTTTTAATTGCTTAAAACACTAAAATTACGAAACTTAGAAAAAACCTGAATACATGTCTTGTTCGCGATGATGGATTACCTATCCCCTTCAATTATCAACAAGTTGATTTTAATAGCGTACCAGAATGAACTGAAATCAATGGCGGTCTGGAAGGCAGGAAATGTTTTTTTTTTTTTACCTCACCAGTACAGTAGTTACTTTGGAAATGACTGTCATAACGTTACGTGTATGAAAATTGAATATATTAGGCTTCAACATGCAAAATGGGTTGTATGGTCCTTTAATAATCATGGATTTTCTTTGCAGTAAAACAGTTGGTGACTTTTATCATGGCCTTTAGAATAACAGACAGATCCTTCCATCACACATTTTCCACATAAATATAAAAAAAAAAACACATTAAAAGTGTGTGTCTGAGATACTTGCAGCCTACATGAAGGGTCACCGCAAAAGTCCAGGATGAGGAACAGGAAGTATCAAATACAAACGTTCGATTAAACTGCAAGCCAAGGATGTGGGAACGCTCGCAATGGAAATAGGAAACTTTGAAACTAATTTGAGTTAATTTTTGCCAGAGATGGATGGATGGATGGATGGATGGATGGATGGATGGATGGATGGAAAAGAGATGCAGCTGATTCTAGAATTTGTCATGTACAATCTGCTCTAAGTATGCTTTAGGTCTTAGTAAAGTGTTTATTGCCATGCACACACATACAGTAGCTGGACTGCGTCAAAGCGTTGCTGCTTGTAGTTTGAGTCGATGTCTGAAAGCTGTTAACTCCTTTTCTCACTTTATACGAACGCAGCAGATTATATTTTCCTACATTTAACACGAGTTCATAAAGAGAAACCGCAGCAGCTCTCAGATCCGATTCTGTCAATCTGTGTGTTTTCATCACTTTACTGCTGGAGTAACAGTGTTAAAGCAGAGTAAGGTTCAAGTACACAAAAATATTTCATTTTGTAATATTTATATTGCCCAGTATTTTTGAATAAATATTATTTTTGCCTTTGAAAAGTATGCATTTTACTCTTCTTATGCTTTTTGATTTTAATGTCTGAATGCATTCATATTTAGACTTTCCTACAGTGATGGAAGGAGAACTTTTATTTCAAAGTACAAAACCTTCAAAATGTTCCACCATAACACCTGCACTGAAAATTTTACTTAAGAAAGTAAATACTACTGGCATAAAACGTACTCTAGCTCTTGTATTAAAAATACTGAGATTCTGACAGTGTGAACAACCTTATAGCTCCAAATTTGAGGTAGGAATGAACTAAAATTCTGGAATGAAATAATAAAAATTCACAAAATTGATTATAGAAAAGATTTTGACCTAAATTTCAAGATGCAAGTTTTTTCTCACAAAAGAAAAATGAAGACTTAAATTCTCTGTCCTTTATTCCTTTTTAAAATTGTGCAATCAAGCTAAAAACAGTCAAGATACAAGATTTTTACCTGACAACAGCAATTCATGAGTTAATTTTATGTTAAATTTAAAATCTCAATCTGCAAAATAATAACTATGGCCCTCAGAAAATGCAGTGGAGTATAAAGTACAATATTTTCCTTTGAGATGTTGTGGAAAAAAGAAGAAAGTGTCAGTACTTGAGTAAATTTAGTTCATTATTTTCCACTTCTGCTTTCCTGCAGTGTGTATGTGTGTGTGTGTGTGTGTGTGTGTGCAACGAATAAAGCCAAAGCTGCTTTCCAATGACTGAGGAGTCCAGCTGCAGGCTTAAAGTGTGTGTGCTGGGTGGAGCAGCAGGAAGTATGGGTGTGTCCCGGCACGCTTTAGTGGGTGACCACATCAGCTGCTGTTTATAGCTCCTGTGGTTTCCACTGTGACAACACTTTCCATGACAACACACTGACTCCTAACACAACTCCCAGCTCAGAAACCCTGACACAGATTATACAAACACTCCATGTGTGATATGAAAACAATTACGATGAAATTCTCATGAACTCGTATCAAAGCAACGTGAAATAAAGGCTTCAGCGTGGCAGGAGGTGCTGAGTGAAGCTCCTCCTGCAGGTTTCTGACATGAATCCTCTTAAAAAAACAAATTATTCTCTGCAGCAACAAGCTGTGCTCAGACTTTTATGCTTTATAAGTTGCTCATAATTTTTTTTTAGGTGGCTGTTTGTATTTATTTAACCAGCATCCAGCCACATTTATGACACCAGCATTGTGAATACATGCACATCTGTCTTCATTTAATCCACTTTATGAATTTTAACATGTTTGTTCAAACATTTATGAATGATTTTTGGTGGGACCTCGCAATGACTTTCAAGAGGTCCCGGGTTCAAATCCCGGACGAGCCCCCAGTTTGTTACGGCCGGCTCAAAGCCATAACAAAAGCAAGGAAAAACGCAGAAGTTTCAGGTCACCAAGTGTTTAATACATGCCCTATGTACAATACAATAACTAAAACAGAGAAATGAGGAATGATGGTTTAGTTTTAGATTACAGCCCACGCCCACTGATTACCTGAAAAACACAGTTAGACAGGCAACAGCAGAAACAGGCTGGAGGGCCGACACAATATCCTTTCTGGATCGTTTGTGACGGTTTCACTGTGATGTGTTTCAGAGTGGGTTCATTGATGATCCACACCTGTAAGGAATCACTTGTATGGTCACCTGTGAGACACACCTCACCTGACTCCGGCCGGCCCTGTTTGTTAGATCAAAGCCACAGTCAAAATGTTTTGTGCAACCAGTCATATAATTCTCGTAATTCTTACTTTTCTGGCAAACATTAATATTGTTGGTTTCATGAGACAATTTGTTACTTGAGAGAGAGAGAAAGAGAGTTTGCTGCTATTCAGCACTTTAAGCAGAACAATTAGAGTTAATTAACATTTATGAGGACCAGCTGAGCAGGATGGTTTCTGATGGTTTATGTGTTCTGTAGTACTTTCATTTTATTCTGCAAATGACGGAAATATAATTTGGAAATAAATATTGTTGGTGTTTCCTCAAACTTACAGAGATTTTAGTGTGGAGAGTTGTGAGATTTTCTTTTATTTTTTTGGAGTCATTTTTTGGTATCATTTTTGTTTTAACCTGATATATAAGAAATCTTTGACAACTTTGGTATCTTCACTTTATAATAACGTTTTGTGCTTTTAAACAGCCAAACAACATGGATGTGAAGCCATTTATCAAAATGAGCCAGTTGCTTGCACATGCCATGGACAAATTTAACACCATCTCTTCCAGTAAATCAAATTAGAGACATGCTGTGCTTTTAACAAATGAAAGAGCATAAGAACATAATTAGTATAAGGAGACATATAGAGAAAAACTGAAATCAGCAAAAACAGACTACTATGAGAAAGAAACCACATCATGGACTGGGAGGCAGGAAGAATCATCACATCTGAAAGCAATAAATTCCACCAATGGACTAAGGGGAAACAGGAATCCAAATAATTATCAGAAAAATATATTCTCCACATACTGTATCAAGCAGATATATTAATGATGGTGGTCTGTCCTTAAACCAGCAGGATTTGACCCAAAGTAGTGGTCACAGTTGAGTATGGGACAGTCTGGGAACGGCAGCCTGTAGTCGTAGAAAACACTGAAGCGTGGAGGCGACTCCTCTGGGCCTCCTGTGAAGCCACACTCCTCTAGCGAGCTCTCTGGTGCCAGGCGGGCCTCCTCCGAAAGCTCTCTGCTCCGAAAAACCTCCATTTTGGAGGTCTGAATTCCAACCTGGTCCTGGATGATCCTGATCAGGCTGAAAACTCTGCTGCTGCTCGACAGAATCACTGCAAAGTTTCCTGGATGGACTCCAGAATCAAAAGGAATCAGTCTGACATTCAGACGAACAAACCTGTGGGTGTTTCAAATCTGATGTTAGATAACACAGCATCCATCTTATACACACTATGGGCCAGAAGTTTAAGGTCACCCCCAGATTAAAAAAAAAAAAAAAAAAAAAAANCAATTTATTGCACAGGAAATGACAAAAATACATAAAATAAATGTAATTAATTAGTTTTCAAGAAGAATTTGAGCACATTATGTAGCCACTATAGCTTAAGAAATTATTTTTAATGAAGGCATCAGTCTGTATTAGTGCACTGGCACTCCATTTGTGTTCCAACTCCCTGCTGATATGTTTTAACATTCTATTCAATAGCTGCTGTCTGCCTTCTCCCACATCATTTTGGGATTAACTTGCTATATCTCAATATATCTCAATTTAATGCCACCAGGTGAGTACAAGTACCAATTTCTATCAAAAACATGAAAATTTCTAGGCAATTCCAAACTTTTGCATGCTCATGTAGTGTATGGGCATCAATGTATGAGTTACACTTTTCTTTCTTTATAGATATTTAGGAGACACATGTTGAGTGCTTTAGGATTTGTAATTTTGATAAATTTTTCCCCCTTTTGTTAGCAATTATACATACCTATGGAATCTGCATTGGTTCTATTTCTATGCCCTTTTTGATTTTTTGTAAGTCTGTACAGGTTGTGGGAAGGCTGGCCAGATGTACAACTATACATTATTACAAAAACATGTTTCATACCCCACTGTACAGCTGTACAGAGCTAAAGGTTATCATGAGGTCTGATTTTTTTTTCATAGCTGTTAGTTTGTTGGTTTATGTAGTTTTGTTGGCCTTGTACTCCGTTTATTCTGTGATGCAGTGGAGTTACATGAGGTGTGTCAGCGTGATTCACTGCTGACTGTCAGTTGAGCTTCAGCGTGTCAGAAATAACTTGGTTAACCTCAGACATGGAATTCCGGTAGCAGCAATTTGTGGCTGGATGTCAACACGAGCTCAGTTTGTCAAGAACAGCACACGTCTCCCAATTCAGCCACAAACATTTACGAAACCATTTCTGTTTGGGACAAATTTGACGGCTGTTTGTGTCTGTGGCAGCTTTATTTTACATGCTGTGAAAACAGGATCCTGCGCCTTCCATTTATTCTAAATAAAAGTGAAGGAGTCACAGATGGCTTCCTGATCTCCCAGCATCACTCTCTTCAGTTTGTCTCTTTGTGTTCAAGTAAATTTGACTATATTTGGGAACATTTACATCATCAGGTACAAATGACCCAATTCCATTTTTTTTTCTTTTTTTGCCACATGTGGCACATTTGTATTTTGTTTACTCAACCCTCAATTACACATGCAGTTGGTTTTAGAATTTACAGAACAAATCCAAGTATTAGATATGGACCACTGAAAAAAAAGATTTAAGAAATTGGAATAAAGATGAAAAATCAGAACTGGACATCAAAACCTGCAGTGGAAATGAAGCTTTTGTCATACCTGTCCTTGTGAGCACATCGCTGTGAATCCACCAAACTGATGACGCCTTCAGTCTCAACACCTCCGCTTCCTTTCCTCACATCCTCCTCACATATCTGACTGTCTGGCTCTTTGCTTTCACTCAGCCTTTAGATTAAAAAAATAATAATAATAAGCACAGTTATTAGCAATGCAAATACAAGCTACTCAAAGAGTAGTTTGGTTTATTTTACCGTAGGCTTTGTAATCGTTGGCTTAAGTCTCTGTAATTGACCATGTTGTTGGTGTTCCTCAGCAGCTGAGTCAGCATGTTGAGCTGAAACTGCCGACATGGGACGTTCAAGTCTGCCAGACCTGCAACAAATGAGAGTGATTCAATGAAAAACAGTATCTGAAGATTATCTATAAGACCATCTAGTATATTTAAGATCTGACCATTTTCATGGAGAAAATTGAAAGTTTTCAATTCAATGTTTCCATGACAATTTTATTACTGGCAGAGCTGTAAAAGGCTTCAAAAAGCCTTAAACTGTATTTACACCATGAAACACTAAAACATTCACTTGAAACCCATTTTAGCTGAGCATGGCTGTGGCTGGAGCTCCAGTTTGATTTATTGCAATTGATTTGTTGCAATTTAATGAGAAAGTCAGACATCAAGTAAAATTCTTAATAACATGCAGAGAGAATGAGATATAAACGCAGGCTTTTGAGACTTGAGGCTTTTGTTTTCATTAGACTAAATAATAGCTAAATGCTAATATGTCCATCTCGCTCTATTGCTCACAATGTGTTTTTATCCCCAAAAGTGCAGAAAAGAACTTAAATGATGGCTAATCTGCAAATGCAATATTAAGAATTTTGTACTAGGGGTTTGACTTCTTAGTTTTTAAGAGTTAGCTACTCATGAACAAGTCATCTAGTCATCATGAATCTATTTGTGTAAACATATGGAAAATGAATCATTCTTTGAAGGATTAATAATGTCATTGCTTCAGTAACTTTGAGAATAAATACTGCAAAACTGACGACAGGCATGCATCTGAATAAATAGATACAAGCACCGATGTTTTATAAACTAAGTGCTGTAAGTCGATTATTGTTGCCCTTAGTGAGGTTGGCAAGTGGTTTTAGTATTCGACTAGTCAGTTAATAGACTAGTCTGTTAGGCCCCTAGTTTGTCCTATCGGTTTTCTTACTCGATCTATAAAAAATAATTGACCTCAGTCTGCACCTTCTGCCAGTTTAACTGCTTAATTTAAAGGACCATACCATCCATTTTGCATGTTTGAGCCTAACATATTCAACTTAAGTACACGTAATGTTACTGACAATCATTTCCCAAAGCATACTACTGGAACGGTGAATTAAAAAATTTTTNACGTAATGTTACTGACAATCATTTCCCAAAGCATACTACTGGAACGGTGAATTAAAAAATTTTTTTCCTACTTTCCAGACCACCATTGGTTTCATTCTGGTACGCTGTTAAGATCAACTTGTTGATTGAAACGTTCTTGGGAGAGGTAATCCATTATCGTGAACAAGATGTGTATGCAGGGTGGGTTTTTTTGAAGTTATGCAATATTAGCATTTAAGCACAATAAAAAGTGCTGAGTGAATGTATGTCTCCACCAGGGAATATAGTCCCAAAAGAAGACCTGTGTTTATTGAAAAATTTAAATGACAGTGACTTCATAAGGCTGCATAACTATTAGCAGGTGAAATATGGATTGTTAAGATGAGTATATCACTTGAATATTTGATTTTGAAAGATTAAGAGAGTTTGCAAAATATCAGGAAAACTGAAATATGGTTTTATCCTTTGGGAAATGATTGTCAGTAATGTAATGTATGAAAATTGAATATTTTAGGCTCAAACATGCAAAATGGATGGTATGGTCCTTTAAAGCTGGGAACTCCTTTACTCAAACGTTCAAAGAGACTAATCTTTCCTTCAGTTACAAAGTACAATTTACTCTGTGTGTGAAGTTTGAAGGACAAAAGGAACATTGTCCAGGTTTTGTTTCCCAGAGCCAGCTGCTGTTATCTGTGAGGGGATGACAGAGCCTCAGAGAACCCTGCAGGAAATGAGCTGCTGCTTAAATTATCAAAAAGTCTGACTCAGTCAATACTTCAGTGCAACCACACTGTGGCATTTAGTTAATACTGACTCACATATCTCTTTCTAATCTTTGTCTTCAAGATTATCTTTATGTGACATTCAAAGGAGCTGGCACAGGCAGTAAGGGCTTTTGTGAAAAATGACAAGAGCGTTTTCAGTTTGAGCTCAACTGAGTGTATTATACAGTAATCCTTCCAAATACCACAACACTGTTTCCAGGAGAGGGAGAAGGTGGGTCGAGCAGAGGTTTCCCACAGCGCGGTCAGACTGGGGATGAAGGTGTACAGAGGAGATGGATTACCCAGCTGGAAATCCTTCAGGTTGACTGATCCACTTCTGTCTGTGTCGGTGAGGCTGAACAGCTTCTCCACCTGCTCCCGATTCCCAGAAAACCACCGGATCATCTCATCCAGGAAGTTCTCCAAATCCAGCCTGCTGAACCTGAAGGCTTCATCCATGGACATGTTCACCTTTAACCATCAAACAAAACATGTGCCGTAATTATATTTGCAGAGGTGGAAAGTAAGTATACCTTTAATCCAATACTTACTGTGTGTTGCATGCTATATTGCTTAATTGAGGTGGTGC
Source organism: Lucifuga dentata (assembly GCA_014773175.1). Classification (NCBI taxonomy): domain Eukaryota; kingdom Metazoa; phylum Chordata; class Actinopteri; order Ophidiiformes; family Bythitidae; genus Lucifuga; species Lucifuga dentata. The sequence goes on from VXCM01000560.1 coordinate 271,772, forward strand.
GATCTTGAGTGATGCACCCCACCTGATGCACCACTTTGCCAATGTGCACCAAGTTAAATTATATTCAACCTTAAACAGTCTGTCTGCTGCTGACAATTACATGTTTAAACAATGAGGGCAGAAACGACACGGCAACGACCAATCAAACACCATGAGGATGTGTGTGGTGTGTCTGTGTGTGCTGTTATTACTAAGACTTCCTCAGGCCCAGTCCCAGTCCAGGTTTCAGGCCTGGTCCCAGTCTCAGGGCTGGGAGTTCCTGATATTGAGCCCCTTCCTCAGACACAGACAGGAAATCCCGTCTGGAGACGAAGCTGTACGGGGGGAAAAAACTCGCTCTGAAAGCCAGCCAGGATCCTCTGAGTCTGATAACTTGATTTATGGGGAAGAGATGAGAAAGTCTGGAAATAATGAGGGGGGGGGGAGAGTGAACATAGTCAGACTAACAATTTCATTTAATTGCTCCCCTGAATCTACATTTTTGTTATACAAGTCATCTGGTTTTTGAAGGACTCTGAACGTCCCTCTGAGGATCAAACTGCTGAAAACCCAAATCAGTTCAATGAATTCTTATTGAAAACAAGAAAAATGTGACACACACATAATGAGGCTCCATTATGGTCTGATGAAATACTCCAATGCATATTCATGCTCATACAACAGGCAAAGTGAATTTTTTGTATTAGTGAATATTCCTCTATATGGCACCAGAGTATATCATCTATAGAGATCTGAGAAAAGGTCTGAGTTCATTTAATACTCACACCAACATCTGCACATTGACACAGATTTCTCAATTATATTATTTTCAATTCCTTTTAATTTTAAAAGAGATACATTATACAAATTCCCATGTTATTTTCATTTAAGAGTTTATCTGGAAAACTTTACAATGATTTATGGCACAAAAAAAAAACAAAAACCCAAAAAACTCTCTTGCTTCTGTGCACAATGAGTGAAAACAGACCATTTTTATTGGTCTGTTTCTGTACATATAAATGCATGTTGAGCTTCATTGTGGTCTTAGGGTGCCACCTAGTGACTATTTGTCATATACTGTAGGAGAAAATTACCTCAGGCAATTCACCATATAATTAACTTGTATTTTGTTATATATTATACTAATATTATATAACAATATTATACTAATTATGACTTTTGACAAAGATCAGAGCTTTTTTTTTTTTTTCCTCTGTGTCTTTAAATCTGTGGTTTATCTGGGCTTTGTATTGTTTTGTCTGTTGTCTTTTGTACTGTATGACCAAAGAGGAATTTCTGTTACATCTTGACAGACAATAAAGCTTTTTGAGTTTTTAAGAAAAAAAAAAAAAAAAANAAAAAAAAAAAAAAAGAGAGAATTCCTTTAGAACCTGGATTTTTGTATTAATTAACTCATCAATGTGGTTTGATCCTAATCTAACTCACAATATTATACAAACACAATCTGCTAAAGCAATGATAAAGAAATAATGGTCTCTAATAATATCTAGAAGACTGTAATTTAACAGTTAAATATCTTCAGTACACATCCTTGTCACAAAAACACTTAAAACAGAAATACATATCAGCAAATATATTGATTTGTTCTCCCACATCATAACACAAATCTACTCACAAGGTGAAATTAATAAAACAAATCTATGAGACCTTTATGATCTCTAATTAAAATGTCATAGTAGGAGCAAATTAGATCAAAGGATTTCCCATCTACATGTACAGCTGCTGCTGAACTGATCAATACATTTCTGATCAGTCAGGCTGCATCATATTTATCATATCAACATAAAATGGATCAAATGTGACATTTCCTTAAAGAATCAATACATCAGTGTAACAGGTTAAAACATGACTTACATAAAGTTTAAATTCACGCTGCACTTCTCTTCAGGTTAGAGTGTGTGAAGTTTTTTTCTTGTGTGTGTTGAATGACTGTTGACTGGTTGCCAGGGGAACACACACACACACACACACACACACACACACACACACACACACACACAGAGTGATTTACAGGAAGGATGACCAATGAATGAAAGAAAAAGCATGTGCACAGTCTAATGGATTCCAAAAGATTGTTTTAGCTCCAACTCATCAACAAAAAAGCAAACAGAAAATGATCTCAGTTCAGATCTGCACTAAAAAACATTTCTAACATTCCAGTGTATTTGTTCAGTTTGCCACTAAGTGTCAGTATTTACCGGCTGATCCAGGAATTGTTATTTTGATTTAGGATTAGACTTTAAATGTATTGTAGAAGAAGAAGAAGAAGCAGAAAAGGGGTTGTTGACATTTAATGTTGACAGAAAATACATAAAGGAGCTTATCCATGCATGCAGAGTTTGATTATTTTTGTCTGAAGAAATGTGAAAGGATCCAGAAATGAGAAGTGAAACTCTGCTCAGCGCTGTGAGGATTTTTCCTTCAGATAATTTATCATATATATTCACATCCAACACTCATGACCAAACATAGCAAGAATATAAATCAGGCTCAAACATCAAGGATCGTGGAAAAATTCACACAGAACAACGATTTCAAAACAATTAAAATCTATGGAAATTCTGTTATTTTGGCATATTACATTTAAAAAAAAATTTCTTTAATAGTTTCTATTATGATTCGTTTTTTATTTTTTATTTTAATTAAGAGTTAAATTTATATCGGAAATAGCCCAACCCAACATTTCAGTAAACATCCGAACTCTAAAATTGTCAATTTTGGTAGATGCACATGCTTATATAAGGTTTTTCTGTAATTTTCCTAAATTGGTGGCTTGTTGTCTGGCTCAAAACTTATCAGCCCTCATAATAAACTTTTGTCTGATCCTTTAAGAGTATATTTGGCACATTTATCCTCTGAAGTAAAACAACATCAGTTTTCTGCCTCTTTTATTTCAATGATCATTGAACATTCGTTGTGTTTAATGAGCTCATTATATTTCTACATAATTTATTGCCAGCAGCACTAAAGCAGCAGGGTTGAAAAAAAAAGCCTAAATTAATCCGGACAGTCACACTAATCACAGTATTTTCATTCATTTTCTTTTAATTTTCTATGAAGCTGTAATACTGAAGTCACTCAGAGATGGATCGGCTGTTTGATTACTGCAGCGACTCTCTGTTCCCTATAGAAGTGATCAGTCTATTGATCGGTGCATAAATGTTAAAGCTCCACTCAGCATCTCTGTACTTTGGAGACTTCAAATGGCAGAAAGATGTAATTTTCTGAAAAATTGGAACTTTATTACCCAGAAGTCCTTTAGCCTGAACTCAGTGTGCAACTCTGTCTCCTACAAATTTCATTCATATTCATATTCAATACTGCAAAAGTGACTTACACAAGCAATATTGCCAAAGGTGGAAGTAATGTGAATTCATATGGTGCATGCTGAAGTAGATGCAGCGGTTATCGATGGCTGGATGTACTGTATGAGTAGTTCCCCTCTTTCACAAAACAGGAACTTTTACAGGAACTTTCCTTTGTTTTGCACCAAGGAACCATGACACCTTTGGTACTGTATATTTCCTGGATAATTTTTAAGCTCTAAATCCAGGGTTGATGCTCTCCAATGGTGCAACCGTGCTGCTGGGTGGAACTTCCTCCAGCCCAAACTAGCAGACAACCATTGTTTTAACACCGCTCACATTTAGCTTGTTTTTGTACACAGAGAAACAGGAACAGTGACTTTTCATGGCTTTGAAAGAAGGCAGATTGATGAGAAGATGAAAGCCCTTCTGTCTATTTATGTGAATGAGGAGATCAAGAGAGATTCTACTTAATCCACTCAAAATAAAATTCCAAAAAGATCTTGCTTTGTTTATTGGAACTCAGAATTCCTCATTACACAGACTTGAGTGGGGGGGCGGGGAGAAATAACAATTGGAGCAGCTCTGCAAATTGTATATTCTGGAAATAAAATGTCTTCTGTCACTCATATTATCTCATATTTCACCTATTGAATGATTTGATCATTTCCTTTTAGGTCCTGCAGAGTTTCTGGACAGTGGAGCTCTTTCAGCCTCGACAGATGAAGAGATCAGCTCTAACTGATCTCCCCTCCACTGACAGAAGCAACAAAAAGGTGTTTGAAAACGTTCTCCAGAAGTTAGTTCAAAGTTGAAGTTCATTTACTGCCTTTCCCCTGTGCGGATATAAATAAATGAGAATCTGCTGAAGACAGCTTTTAATCCCTTGGCTTTGATTCTGCCGTTGGAGATGGCAGCAGTACTCAATGCCTGGCTGTGAAGCTACTCAGCTAAGGGCTGTGGAACAACATGACCCCAGCTGAAGGGTTGCAAGGAATAAACCTAGTATTTTAAGAGAAAGAACGTTTAGTTCTCAAAACTGTGAGAATGAAAAAACACACAACAAGCACAGAATAAATGAATTCAATCTGAAAATTGAGATTTGAGAGCTAACAGTGCAGATCTGCAGTTGCACACCCAAAAGGTGGCCACGGGGGGGCTATGGCTATTGACATTTGAAATAAATAAAAGTTGTAAATAACATAAAATGTGCTGTACAGGACATAAATTACATAGTATATTTCATATCAGCTGATAATTAATATTTACATTTAAGCAGAATCCCAGCAGAAAGGACTGCTTTTACCAGAGAAGCTAAAATGACTGTGCCCTCTACATTTGTGCATGTTAGCAGATGAAACATTGAATTTTAAGGTGGATGTATCACCTGAACATTTGATTTTGAAAGATTAGGAGATTTGGNGAAACATTGAATTTTAAGGTGGATGTATCACCTGAACATTTGATTTTGAAAGATTAGGAGATTTGGCAAAATAACAAGAAAACTAAAATACAAATGTTTTGGAAATTTGTTGCCAGTAACGTTAACATGCATGTGTTTCAAATTTATAGGGCTTAAATATGCAAAATCACCGGCATGGTTCTTTAAGGAAAATGTGCACAAAGGTACCTGAGAACTGAAATCATCTTTTAGGACAGATGTGTGTTTGGTGCTTCATAATCAGACGTATCCGGTTATGTTAGACAATATCGACTAGCAGACAAGTAGATTAATGGTTATTTTTTGTCTATGAGGAGAAATAAATCAAACACGAGTCTCCAGGTTCTGTCAGTGAGAGTAAAGAATGACCTTACAAGGTGGATTTGATTCCAACTTTCCACTTAAGACAAATGTATAATTCATGATGATGAATCATTATGGCACAACAGCAGATATTTCAACACTTGCAGTCAGGTTCACACAGACGTTGACCTGAAACGAGCTGCAGCAGCTGCTACACAGCATCAGCAATGAACCCAACCTCTGCTGCTTTCTGGGATGTAGCCGGGTTTTAGGGGGGTCTGTGTGTGTGTGTGTGTGTGTGTGTGCGTGCAAGGTGTGAGTCATTTCAACTCCACCTGCCTCACTGATGCTTTCTGAGCCGCTCTTATTGAGCTACAAAATGTGAAGCTGTGCAGGTGATTTTTGGTTAAGTATTGTCTGTCTGTCTCTCTCTCTCGTTTTTGCTTTCTATTTTGTCTCTCTGCATCTCTCTCTTCCAGTCTCTCACTCTCTCATTCACTTCTATTTTCTCTCAGTTACTCTCTCACACTGTCAGTTTCTCTCTCTCTCTTTCTGTATCCGTTGCTCTGTTTCTCTCTCTCTGTGTGTGAGAAAATGTGTCATCTTTGCTGATCTCTCTCTCTCTCTCTCTCTCTCTCTCTCTCTCTCTCTCTCTCACATTCTCTCTGTCCCCTCTGCTATCTCTTGATCTCTCACCCCCACCTTTCTTCAGTGTGTGTGTGTGTGTGTGTTGTCAGTGAGGCTTATAATCCTCCCTGTCTCTCTCAAACATTTGGCTGCAGCATCTTCATTCTAACGCACTGTTGATATTCTGAGCACCTGAGCACTGATCTGTGCTGCAGAGTGCATGTAGAGGACCGGCAACACACACACACACACACACACACACACACACGGACACACACATTAATCTCCTGAATATGCTGGTGTGTGAATCTGGCAAAATTTCTGACAGGGCAGTGTGTATTCATGCACACGCACATTAATTACACACCCTGCAGAGCAAAGATGGTGCATTTACACAGTGAATTATATTCATCTGTGAGTAGAGAAACACAGCAGCAATCAGCCATCTGCAGCAGAATCATTTACTGTGGTTGAATCCATCTGAGTTCAAGATCAAGATCCAGAAAAGCCTGCTCGGCTCTGATTGGTCAGCTGCATTAGGCCTGAGCTGGCAACAGCCATGGACTGCTGACTAAATGCTAGCTAGCTAGCCTCGTACTTCCTGGGTGTGTCTAATCAGATCTGTGGGTAGGAAAATTTTACATGTGTTACATGGTGATGTCAACATGTTACAGAAGTAAAGGACCAATCAAAAAGGAAGTTTTCAGGGCAGTTCAGGACCTACCGTATATACTGTAAGTCTATAAGCTGACTTTTTTTTTTTTTTTTTTAACCAAATTTCACAATGTAAATCGGGGGGTCGGCTTATACACAAGTAATTCAAATCGGATCCCAGAGAATGAAATTTCCAGGGGTAGAAGTACTACCCATTATAAATACCCAATACCAATGAAAATAATTTAAATCATAACTTAGAATGAGATATTTCCTGACTAAACATCTTATTCAGCACATTTTGTGGCAGCCAGTAAGCCGTGATCCGTCAGTTACGGTAATCAGCTGCTGAAATAAATATCATGTTTACCAGTACATGGATTATTTTCAGACAATCAGAGGAATACTATGACAATACCCAGAAAACAGGTAGGCTAATTTGCTAAACAAATAAATTGATGGAACAACATCAGGGGTCAAATTCCAAAACTCCGTATCGAGGAATTTCCAGCACACAGACAGACCCGCATCGCCTCAGGTACAGGATAATTACTGTAATGGGTGAATTAAAAAAAAAAGAAAACACCATAATTACACAGCTAAATAAGCTCAGTAAGTGTCATGATAATTATAGCTCATTTGTAAAGCTTTCCTTTCTTTCATAAATGCAATTCAGATGAGGAAGAGGAGTCTGGAAAACTTAATGTTATCTATCGTCACTTACTGTAATCAGCTGTTTACCAGTACGTGGATTATTTTCAGAAAATCACAGGAATACTATGATAATTCTCAGAAAAAAACAGGTAATTTGCTAAACAAATAAACTGATGGGGGTCGGCTTATATGCGGGTTTCTTTAAAAATCAAAATTTGCAGGTCAAAATCGGGGGTCGGCTTATACTCGAGTATATACGGTACTTACTGGATGCATTTCTACAGGCATTAACCTCAAGATTTGCAACGTTAACAATGCTCGATACACACTCGCTGCTATATGACACTATAAAAACAAGGGGAAATAACAAAAAGCAAGATTACCTTTTAAATGATGCCACATAGCAACACATAACTGCTGTCACCACTAGAAGATGTTCAGGTTTTTATATTGTGATTCTGCTCTACCTTGTATATTTTCAACATTAAACAGAAACAATGCCATCTAAGGTTATTTTTTTAGATCCATATCACTTTGTACTTCCTACTCTGAATCAGTAGTATTGATCACTTCCCTCCATCGTTATAAACTGTGCTGCTGCTTTCATCTACAATACACAGCCTGAGTAATCTGCTGAGTAATCTGCCGTCTGTACATTCTGTTACCCTGTCTCTTCACACTTTATGTTAATACCTGTTATCTTTGTGATTTTAGGCTGCAGCCAGTGGTGCACTTCATCATTTTCACCATCACATTAAAATGAGAGCAAGCTTGGTAATTCTATTTTAATGATTATGAAATCCTTGTTTAATTAACAAGATATTCTTCCAAAGGCAAACAGAGCAGCGGTGGACAGGGATGGGGATGAAAATAAATATTCTCTCTACATCTCCGTTGTCAAGGAAGTGCTCTGCAAATAAATGAAGGAAGGCAGCACGGGCAGAATCAGGGCGTGATTTATTTTCCTTCTGTGCACGTGTCCGCGCTGCGTCTGCTGCACGTGGAGCTCTCATTTGTTCAAGGGCTGTGTGGGGGCGTCTCCTTTGTCCATGTGGCAGATGTTCAGTATCACAGATCCAGAAATGGTAATCGTGTCTGTTCCTGTCCTGTGTGCTGTTTGCTCTGTCCATAAATGTGCAGCAACAAAGGCAAATGCAGGAATTAGTGATATTTTCACAGTAAATGCTTTGACCCTGCAGACTGAGACAGACCTGCTAAATGTGCTGGATTATAGCTCGGGGCAGGATGTGGTTTATTTAGCACTGACGCTCACTGTTTGACAGAAACGTGAGGGTGACTGGCACTGAAGATGCAGCATAAGGGATAATTTCAGACAATTTTTGGAGTCACAAACAGCCAGGTGATGGATTCAGATGCTAGGGTCAGCAGTGGTGGCCTAAAGGTTAGAGAACCAAGCTTATGACTGAAGGGTTGCTGGTTCAGTCCCTGAACTGGTAGGAGAAATCAGGGTTGGAGAAGTGAACAAGCAGCATCTGCCCTTCCCTAATTATCACCACTGAGGTGCCCTTGAGCAAGGCACCTAGGATACTACTGGAACGGTGAATTAATTTTTTTTTCTACCTTCCAGACTGCCATTGGTTTCAGTTCATTCNCTACTGGAACGGTGAATTAATTTTTTTTTCTACCTTCCAGACTGCCATTGGTTTCAGTTCATTCTGATACACTATTAAAATCAACTTGTTGATATTTGAAACGCTCTTGGGATAGGTAATCCATCATCGCAAACAACACGAATATTAAGGTTTTTTCGAAGTTTTGTAATTTCAGCATTTAAGTGCAATAAAAAAAAGTGCAGCGTGAATGTATGTCTCCACTGAATAATATAGTCCCTAAAAAAGACCTACATTTATTGAAAAATTTAAACAATGGTGCGTTCATAAGGCTGTGTAAATATTAGCAGGCGAAACATCAATTTTTAAGGTGGGTATATCGCTTGAATATTTGATTTTGAAAGATTAAGAGATTTTGCAAAATATCAGGAAAGCTGAAATATGGTTTTATCTTCTGGAAAATGATTGTCAATAACGTTACGTGTATGAAAATTTAATATATTAGGCTCAAACATGCAAAATGACTGGTATGGTCCTTTAATCGTCAGGACAAATCACCCTGCTACTGCAGCACGAAGCTGGTATATGACTAATCTGACTAATTTGAAAAACACAACATTTAGAAAGACTAATTATGTAACACATAAATCTCTCCACCTCATCCTTTCCTCTGTTCACATGCAGAAAGCTTGTCATCACATTCGGGAAATTGAGTGTGTTATCTGTAGCAGGCCGGGGCAGTAACAGGGTGTCCTGTGTCTGAGTCCTGACGAGATTAAAAACTGGATGTAAGCCTGGAGGGGATTCATGATGTCATGCAGCACTCCAGGAGATTGCCACTGTAACCTTGATTGAAGGAACCCCAGCTGTTGAGTGGATTTGCTGTCTGGTGTAAACAAAATGGGTTCAAGCAAGGACAAACGTGAGGCAGGAAACAATTATCCTATGATGCCAGGTGTGTGAGGTGTTACTGAATGTGGTGAGGAGCAGCAGGCCACATTGCCACATTACACTCCTTCCTCCCATGTTTCCTCACAACCCCGGGATCTCATTATTCTTGCCCAAGGAGAATTGATCTAACACACAGCTATGATAATGAGGCAACAACCAAATAATTATCTGCTCCCAGGCCTCCACCAGGAAAACTGCATCCTCTGGTCCCGAACCACCACAGAGCTCAGGAAGTGTCCTTGAATCAAGTTGTGTGTGTGTTTGGCTGTTACACCAGCAGACACTGTATAACTTTGCATGAACTCACTCAGTATGTTTGAATCCCAAATCTGAACACCAAAGCCTGCGATTTCTACGCGTCTGATTGGCATGACCATGGGTGCTCACTCTGAACGAAACCTCCAGGCATATTTCTCTATTATCAACTTGTTTACTCTTTGCATGATGGTCTTTAGATGTCATCGCATGACGGCCTTCAATTATTTTGTCTATATTGACTTTAATCAACTAAATATTTTAATACAAGCCCTGTGATACACTGGCAACTTGTCCAGGATGAACCCTGCCTCTCACCAAATGGACGTTGGGGTACGATTCAGCCTGCCTGCACGGGATAAGTAGGTATAGTTATTACCTTCATACATTTTTATTTTTTTCATGTAAAGCCTTTCCTTATAACCATTTCATCTCTTTGTTTGCTTTCTTTCTTCACGCAAGCACACTCACATAATTACAAACCTTGAGGACTCATCTATCCCTGGAGAAATACACAAATGATGCTCTCTCTCTCTCTGTCTGTCTCCCCCCTCCCCTTGGGGATTTGCCTCCGAATCTGATTTAAGTTGCTGTCAGCTCGTCAATTTTTTTTTTTNTCCCCTTGGGGATTTGCCTCCGAATCTGATTTAAGTTGCTGTCAGCTCGTCAATTTTTTTTTTTGTTTGAACATGTGCTCCTGAGAGAACATGACAATAAAAAACTGGCAAAGCAACCAATCTATCTGCCTCGCATAAGAACATTTAAGATGTAAGCTGTTGCTGTTGGGACAATCTTTCTGGCAAACACAGAGATGTTAATGGTGAAATCTAAATAATGATCAGTGGCATGATTGTTACTTAGATTAATTCAGCAGTGATTGCATTGTAAAAGAAAAAAGAAGAAATCGATGCCTCTCCCTCCTGACTGCTGCTTAGTTTCCTGTGTCCCAGCTGTGGCTCTCAGGTTGTCTCCCCAGAGACTAATCCCTGTGCCTGCAGAATACCAATCCCTATGGTGACGCAGTCAATGACTCAGGACCTGATGAATTAAAATGTTGCTCTGACATCCTGTTTGTGAAAGAACAGGGCATCACAGAGGAGGACGCCTGCAGAATGGCCACATTACTGCAGATCGATTCTCTGTTTTCTGCTGTGGACACATTAGCCTCAATGTCATCTGAGAATTTGACGTCCACATGGAGAGTCTCTGTCCATTTTTACATCTGGTGACTGAATGAAAACTGGACTACTATAGCCCTACCGACATCACTCAAACTGTATCCCAAATGTGCACTACATGAGGGTTGATTGATAAGTTCTGAGCCTAGCATCGAACGCTCTAACTTAGAGGTGTAGCAGTTATTCATTTTCTAACACGAGCTCCTTCCAATGCTGGAGGAATTCCATCCCAGTCAAGTCACTTTCTGGCAGTCCGAAATATCATCCTTATGATTTTTTTCCTTGTATGATGTCATTGAGGCCAAACAGGTTCCAGCTAAATTCTTTAGCATGTTTGGGAAGAAATGAAAGTCAGAGGGATCAAATCAGATGGATAAAAGCCACAATGATCGGGCTGTAGTTCACTTCGACTTGAACCTTTTGACTTGTATAAACTTCCCCACATCGAAGATTACAAATTATACAATTATGCAAATATTAGGTTTTTATCATGTCTGTTCATCAAATGACATAGATTAGCTGGGAAATAATAAATGCTAAATTTACAAAGCAGCCATGATTTGTGTAAAACCACAACACAAATGATCATCCTGGCATTAAATTTAGTATAGAGCACATTATGACATCTTTTAGGACTTGGAATTCAAAATTTTGGACTTGTGACTTGAGTACCAAGACTTGAGACTTGTAAAGCAATGACTTGGTCCCGCAGCTCTTGTGGGCTTTTTAAAAATGTCATTTTCCTGTATTAAGTGATTACGCCTTGAAAACACAGTTAGGATTAGTTCATAGTGTGTGTGTGTGTGTGTGTGTGTGTGCTGATTTACATGCAGATAAGGTCATTAAATGATTCATACATCTTTTTGGTGTCACTGCATGACTCACACGCACCACAGGCTGACCTCTAAGCCTGAGCTTTTCCACCACATAAACTTCCCATGATCAATTTCCCTCAGGCTCTGCCTTTCAGACACGAATCAGTAAAATAAACCACAGTGCCATGGAGTCGATACTTATAAAAACACACAGCATTCACCACTGTTCCTTCAATAAAACATTAAATAATATCTCTGATGTCACTCACACCTTTTCATTCACTCATTCTACATGCTGACATTAATCAGCAGCCACTGATTAAAGATGAGCGTCTGAGTCACTCACACATTTCTGTTTTATACATGTTGTACTTTGCTTTGTGTCTCTGCTCATGCATCATTCACAGGACATGGGGGAGGTGGGAAAATTTGCTTCCCTGCTTAACAAGGGGCACTTTCAGGTTTAACTGTTTATCATCCCAGCTTTCGGAAGATAAAAATAACTGATTGGCAATAGGTTAATAATTTCCAATTGCTCAGAATAGTCAGTAAATACAAAGTATGTAAGAATCCTTGAATCTATCATTTAAATCATCGGTGTAGTGTATCTAATTTTGTGGTTTTCAGTGTCCTACATTATGAAATTATAAAAGTGAAAGGCCTTTTTTTTTTTTTTTTTTTNTTTTTTTTTTTTTTTTTGGTAACAAATACAAAATTGTAGTTTGGTAGTTGTAGTTTTATATCGAATACAGCTTTTTGGTTTTACTTAAATTTGTGTAAACAGTTATGGCTAAGGTACTCACTCAGACACACTTAACTTAGACTAAAGTTCTGCCCCAGTGGCACCTTTTATTAAATTTAGATATTTTTTCTCCCAAACAAGGAAAATATGAATACCAAATTGATATTATGCAACCACAAAAAATTTGATTTTGTATGCCACTTTGATTTTGTGGTTGCGTACTTTTTTCAGTTTCAAACTTTATCAGAATAGAATCATACCAAGTTAAATTAGTTGAAAATCTACTTTACTGTGCATTGTAGAGAATATTATATGTACGTGTTGATATGCGTTTAAAACAGTATGCAAGATTTTCAAAAGTCTATGTAGCATTTGTCTTGGAAGAAATTGTGGCTTCTTGGGACTTGAATGCAAAAGACTCAATTGCAAAATCATGATAACATGAGATGCAAAAAGTAGATATGGAAAAAAGTATGTGAACACATGAATACCACACCCATATGACTGCTGAACATCTAATTCCAAAGCTATAGGCATTATATGGACTCATCCTCCTTAACTTTCCACTAGATTTTACAGCATGGCTGCAGGTTTTTCCATTCAGCCAGAATAGAATTAGTGAGGTCAGACACTGTTGATTTGACCGTCAGTGGGTATTCAAACTCATCCCAGACCTGTTCGATGAGTTTGAGGTCAGGACTCTGTACAGGTCAGTCAATTTTTTCTCCAAGCTGCTGCCACAAAGTTGAAAGCACACTCTTGTTTAAAATATAAATTACACTGTAGCATTAAAAGAAACCCTTCTCTGAAACTAAAGGGTCATTTTATGTCTTTTAGCCTAAATTGATGAACCCCATCATCAGAAGGCGTGTTCACATCTTTGGCCAGAAAGTGAACTCTTTGTCTCTCGTGTCATCACCATTTTACATTTGAGTCACAGGTTAAAGCCACCGTAATTCTCAAAATAACAAAAAAATTAGAAAAAGGAAAAAACAAAGTAGCGGGTCGTCGGTTTAATCGAAAGTCTATAAATCCCTACATTCTATGAACACAGCATCGATGCAGAGGAGCACTAGGCCGCTTTACGCTCTGATTGGACGGCGGAAGCGGTGGGCGGGGCTGGTGGTGGAGTGCGGAGACAATAGAGAGAATCAGAGACAGTTAGTGCCAGAGACGCATAGACAGAAGGAGAGACAGCGAGACAGACAGAGAGAGACAGACAGGTTTCAGCTGCAGCTCAACTCTGCACAGTTTGACACACGAAAAAAAGAAAAATCCTGGATCCAGTCTGCGACATTTGCTCTCTATTCAAAGACTGAAGTGTTCGAATGGACTGACAGCTCATATTGCATGCAGCACCATTTAACAGGTAAGATCCTCTATCATTTCCTTATCGCGGCACCCAATTAACAGCTAATTAAAGGCTTTGTCTAATTTGTATTTTAATTAACTCCCCGCTCAGATTGTCTTTGCATGCACTGATGTCTTATTTTATGCCCTGCATGTCTTTGTGCTGCTGTGTTGGTCCAGTGTTTCAGTGCAAAGCAACACACTGGACCAGCGTGCGTTTACGAGCTTGCACGGTTATTCTTTTTAAAACACGTATATCCTTAAAGGAAACGAGGCTTTCAATGAGCAGGAAGAAAATGTGCAGAAAAAGTTCTACATGCACCATGTGACGCTACACTGAGCAGAACAATGGAGCTGCTGTCAAGCTATTGTGTACCATGTGCACATCTGTCAACATAATGTCATTATTTTTACTACTAACTAAATTTGTCACACACTTTGCATTTTTACACACACTCACCTGTACACACACTAACACTGCATGATTTCATGTGCATATGTAGGAACAGATATAATGCATGTTTTGTGTGTGAAAGCTGCTGCACAGTTCATGTCTTTGTGCTGCCACAGCCTGAACTGGATCATATGTAGGTGTTTCAGGTTTTTACGCCTCCCAGACAGACAGATTACTGATAATGACATCATTCCTTTGACTCTTTGTGACTGATGGATGATGTGGAATTGTCTCAAAAGATTCCACATACATCAATGGATTCAGTATTATTGGGAAAGTCTTCATTTTGTAGAAACGCATTTCAAAGCAAATGGTAGTCCTAATTTGGGCATTAGAGCTGACTGTTGCCTAAAATTTATAACATGATAAATTGCCACATTTACCTTCATAACAATAAATGCAACAATAATGATTTTTAACATTTCGGCAAATAATATTTCCCTTTTTGTCCTTAGTAACAGTCTGATCAGTTAAAGATTCTTGACTTTTGGACTGGATCATTGGCTGATTGGTTGAACATGTTATCATTTTCATTGCTTGTTGTAGCTTTTCTCAGTTTAATTAGATGGGATTCAGATAATGTAATAAATATTGTGATACATATGAGTACATTTAGATGAGAAAGGGATTCATAGTGTCGGTTGTTAGTATTTCCTGACATGTAATATAAAAAAAAAAAAGAAATAATTGGTTGCAGCCCCACATTATACATCATTATTCTACAGTAAACTGTTCAAATTGAAGTACTAATAAAAAACTATAAACTATAAATGTTAAATCAAAGACATAGCAAGTGGAAAAAAAAGGAAATTTTTAAATTACTTTGGAAATCAGAGTAAAAAACATTGATTATTCATCATTCAGACAGATTAAAATGTGACTATTTGCTTGCACATTTAACGATCACTTCATAACCTTATTAACAATAGCTTTGTAATAGCATAATTTCAACGTCACTTCTTAAATTGTTTTTTTTAATACACAAATTAGTTAATTAGTTGTATGTAAAGGCTGAAAAAGTCTCTTCGGTGGGTTCATGCAGCTGTAAAACCTAGACGCCGGTGAGATAACAAGCTGTTTTCTGTTGTACCTTGCTGCATAATGTCCACACAGAACAGCAGACACACATTCTATCAGTGTAGAGAGTGAAAGAGAGACAGAGGAGGAGGAGGAGAGAGAGAGACGGGGAGATTAAAGAGGACAAAGGGGTAACATTACCCACTGTACTGTGGGGCTCACAGAGATGGTTGGTATTGGAGTGATGTGCCGCTGAGCGTGCAGGCACAAAGCCTCAGCGCTCACACATGCAGGAAGCCCAGCCAGGCTGCTTTGATGTACTCCACAGCTCTATGAGCGCTGTGGGAGTGGACAACCAAGCCCCCCCCTACAGGACAAACCCACAGACCACCACACAGAGAGGGGAGCTCAGGATAAACTAACGAGGTTAAAGCTAAAAAAGGGGAAAGAGCTGCTCTCAGGCAGAAACGACCATATGGTTTAGCTAAATCTCAGTGTGTAGAATCAGAACATAAGCTAGCTCACTGACACTGACTTAATATGCTTTTTGTTATTTCCCCTCATTATTACTATATAGCATAATATAGTAGGGAGTGTGTGTGCTGAACATTATTAAAGTTGCAAAGCTTGAGGTTGACATATAGAAATGCATCCAGTAACCAAACACCAGAAAGCTTCATTTTTGATTGCTCATTTATTCTTGTAACCTAATGATGTCATAATGTAACACCTGGTTAAACACATCTAGAATGTAAGAGGATAGCGAGCAAGTGTGTGGGCAGAACCTACCATGTTGCAGACTAGAGTGGAGGAGCGCTTTAAAGAGACAGTACCTAAAATGGCCTGTTTGCACTCAGTGTGAACTGCAGTGTTACAGCAAGGGAGAATATGCTTTTTTTTTTGCACAATAAAACATTACAAAGGTTTCAAAGTAGAGCCTAATTGAAAGTAAGAACATTTGAACATTTGACATGTATTTTGCTGTGAAAGATGATTATTTTACCGTGAAATGAAACAGCAGTTTGTTTGCACTGATTGAAAATTTACAGTAAATAGAGGTGAACTGGCCTTTGCTCTCCATTTAAGCAAAACGCCCGACGTGTTATGAGGCTGTTCCTCTCTATTCAAGCACGAAGCAAGCTCAGTGACTCAGGAAATGAACAACCTGCCAGACCAGCAGAACTCAAACTCCAATTTGGTTGAATCGGTGACAAACTATAGCTTTTCCTTTTCTTCTCAAGATTGTTTTTCTGTTTCCATATTTTCCACACATTAGCACCTTAGACATGGTGGTGAAAACACTTTTAGGTTATGAGCAGATCTCATTTATTGCAGCGCTGGATGTCGTCCACATCATAACCATGTGAGACATGCATGGTCTGAGTTTATAAATCAGCCCTGATTAAATTCCCTTTGTCCGGTCTTTGTGATACGAGCTCATTTGAAGCAGTCGGTCCATGCTGCTTTGATATTTTCTGTTCAGTGGAGAAAGGCCACAGATGTTAGAGCATATAGTACTTAGCGTGAGGCGGATTCAGATCTATTCAGTCTCACTTCACAATGCATGAATAGCTTCACGTGCAAGTAAATTTGCCTGTTCTACAAAAGCGGCTCCCTGTATCATTAACTTTGGAATGGTTTACGTCTCAGTTAACAGGAATGATCAGAGAATTTGTATCTTATATTTACAAAATAGTGCAGTGTAGCCTGAAGGAGTAGATTAAAAAATCTGCGTAAACCTTTGTTGGTCCAAATGTTTTCAACTGGGTAGCTATTGATTCAGCATTACAAATTATTCAGTGTCAATGCTTTATGGATCAATTTTGGCCTAAACATGTTTTTCTGTGGTCTTTAATGTTCGTGGATTCATGTTTGGCAAACAGCAAGGGGACCATTGCTCAGCACTTTTAGTGTTCAATCTAAAACCAGTTACCTTGTTGCTGTTGTTGTATGGAAGCACCACTTTTCCTCCTTTGTGGTGCAATAGGCAGGTAACACTAGCAGGGAGGTACAGGCAGAAAAGCAGCCATGAAGCAAGGCAGACTGGCTGACGTCCAGCTGTGCCTTGATTACTGATGTGCAGAAACAAAGCCAGGCAGTCTCATTCCCCTTGTCCGGGAAGTAAACGGGGCTTGGCGCTCCCTGAAGCACCCTGGGGAGCAGCCGTGGCACCGTTACCGTGAGAAGGAGAGCTGAGGCTGCTGGGAGCAGCATCCGAGCTGCAGTGGAGAAGATGCTAATTAGCACTGCCTGCTTTCATCTCCAGGCTCTTTGATATGACAACAGTGTGAAAGCGCATATGAGGCACATGCTTAAAGGACCATACTGGCCATTTTGCATGTTTGAGCCTAATACATGCTACATTACTGACAATCATTTCCCAAAGGATAAAAATGTATTTCATCTTTCCTGATATTTTGCAAAATCTCTTAATCTTTCAAAATCAAATATCAAGCGATACACCCACCTTANCTTTCCTGATATTTTGCAAAATCTCTTAATCTTTCAAAATCAAATATCAAGCGATACACCCACCTTAAAAACTGATGTTTTGCCTGCTAATAGTTACGCAGCATTATGAAGCCACGGTCGTTTAAATTTTTCAATAAACACAGGTCTTCTTTTGGAACTATATTCCCCAGTGGAGACATACATTCATTCCGCACTTTTTATTGTGCTTAAATGCTAAAATTACGTAACTTCTAAAAAACCCCTGAATACACATTTTGTTCGTGCTGATGGATTACCTATCCCAAGAATGTTTCAAGTATCAACAAGTTGATTTTAATAGTGCAGCAGAATGAACTGAAACCAATGACAGTCTGAAAGGTAGGAAAAAATTTTTTAATTCACCTTTCTGTATTCACAACATAGAAATTGCTCTCCAGAACATTGCTCTACAGTGCCTCTAGTGGTCAAAAACTCAACAGAGAGCCCCGAATGGCGCCTGAGATTGTATATGATACAAGAACAAAATACAAAATATATAGCACCCCCTTTTTGGCTAATCAGTAAGTATCTTTAAATGCATTATGCTCTGATTTTTGTCTGTACTCCAATTAAGGTTAAAAACACAAAGTAAGACTTGGATGGAATTAATAGGATTCTGTTATTTGCCAAATATACATGACAGGATGCTTAATCAGCGCATGAGAGGAAGGATGCCAGGTGAGGAAATGAGATAACACAGATAGATATGCCATTTGCCTGACTTACATTCGCATAATCTAGGTCAGTACACACAGATTCATGCCAATTCAAATCTATCTGAGGTGTTTATAAGACGTTTGGGGAACAAATCTGTTTATTGTCTTAATTGGAGTATATTCAAAGTAAATTCAAGTAGATTCAAAGCTAAAATGCAATGGCGAGATGGACTGTCTTCCCAAATTTTATCAAGTAGAGAGAAGTAAAAAGAAATTATAAATAAAGTTAGTGCAGTGCCCGTTCAAACTGTGCCTATTCGGAACAGGTCGGACTTTATGGCTTGCGCCACTTTTCCCTTCATACAAAGGTAGAACTTCATAAACTCTTACAACTCCGTTTCCCTTCGGTGTTCAACAACTATTTTTGTATAACTTTAGGTAATGTCATTATTAGCATAGTTTCGTTTGGTGGCTAACAAGAGTAGCAGCATGGCTATCGTAGATTAGCAATGCTAGCTATCTTGGTTTGCTAACAACAGCGTTATCTCCTGGTAGCATTGTTAGCTGTTCTTAGCTCCAGTATAACATAAAGTTGAGCTTCCAATATAGTGACAAACACTACTTTTTACCTGCACGGTGCCCTCAAAACAACTTCAACTTCCCAAACAACTTGTGCACGTCCTGGTGAGGTAGCTTTGATTGCTGTACGGGGTCGGGTTGAGACCAGGCCACTGGACCGGAGCGTCCCCGGGTTATGAACGAGTTCTGTTCCTATGGCTGTCTTTAAGGCTGATCTGTACGCAAGTCAGAACAGTTATGTAAGGTGCATATCTAGCATATATATATATATATATATAACCTTTCTATGCATAAGAAACCTTAAAGAAACACTTCCAGATATACTAAAACATCTTAAACATAATACCGCTGAACCACTGACGACGCGCAATGTTTTGATGTGAATCGTAATGTAGTGCCGCCGTTCTCATTATTAATCATTGTATGTAACTCAAATTTTTAATTTAATAGGCTTTATGGCGGTCGGTTCATAAGTAGGATTGTTCGTAAGTCCGGGACTGCCTGTACTTTTTACTGACACAGTTCAATTCGGGAACCGCTCATCCAAACAACTTCACACGTGACACTGCACGTTCTTGGGTCCTGAGCAATAAACCTGCCGAATTTCAACTTCATACAGTGCCAAGTTCTCAAGATGCTGTGAGATTTCTGTCTTTATAGTTAGATGTAATGATTTTAATCTACATGTTGAAGTGAACGCAAAAACGTGAGTTAACTTGGAGGATATTGTCACTCGTCTTTCAAGATGATGTAGTCCAAATACAGAAGTTGCTGTTAACATGCAGGAAGTCAAACCAAACTGGGTTTATTGTCAACTTTGTATATAACATAATAGGTAATAAAGCATTACTGGGATGTGGAGGAGTCAACAACACCTTCACAGTGACTGGGAACCTGGATAATGTTATGATGATGTACAGGGACATGATAAGCAGGTTGCTGTTTGTAATGTAAATATCATATCCGGAATATGACGAAAACCAGGATGTGGCTTAAATTCATCAAAGAAACTCAGTGAAATCCATTTCAAGCATAGATTTGACTTAAAAATCAAATCAGAATTGAACATATTGTGTGTGTGTGGATGCACATTTGTTTTCAATGTGAGCACGTAGCTCTGCCTGCAGCTTTACTGAGGAGGAGGAGGAGGACGTGGTTGTCTCATCCACTGTGTGTGTTTTATTGACCTTGTCACAGGGATGCTGAGTGGACCGGTGATGGACAGCCAGTTGGCTCCTTTGGGTTCAGCTGACTCCTCATTTTTATCTGCTTGTTTTACTTTTAGGCACAGCACATCCTGTTACTGTCAAAGCCATTTTCCTCCACCACGGTCACTGTAATACAAACACACATTCAATTCCCAAACACCCATACAGAGCTTTTCCACAAGTCTTCAATAGCAAAGTTTGAGGGATCTTTGTAAAAAAAATTATTACCATGAACATAAGATTTTTACTCTCAAATATTGATACAGTATCTGCCTTAAAAAAAAAAAAAAAAATCCAGTATCAATCTGGCTCTAATTTCTATTTGTGAATCTCAGCTTTGTTTTGAAGTAATGAAAAATTCCACTCTATTTTCACTGCAACTCTTGTTGCAAAACATACTGTATATTTCTGTTTAGTTTCATTGTTTTCACACTTTTTATTTGAGCTTTGTGCGCACATTTCCACTGTGACACACACACACACACACACACACACACACACACACACACACACACACACACACACACCCCAGACAGGAGCTGTCTCTGAGGCATGCACAGATGGACCTGATGCACAGGATGTAGCTAGCATCCTGTCTCATTCAACACTTTCTCATCCCCGTTAATGAGAGATGGTACAATTCTGCTGCGCCATCAGGGCTGTGAAGTCTCTCCAGTCATTCAGATCTCTTGGCTGCCGTGGGTGATGCTGTGAGAGATGGAGGATTCAGCAAACGAGTGTTGCTTGGCTTGTCTGGTAGCAGGAGGAGGAGGGTGAAGCAGATTTGCTGAGAATAGAGCCCAGCAGGCGAAATGGAGTAGAAACACATCAGATCAGAATTAGACATTCATTAATGCTGGAGGATCATTAATCAGCTGTGGCCTGTCTGCACAGGATCAGCTCTGCAAATAGAAATACTCCATTCCTCTCTGGTTCAGTTTGGCTTGTTTGCACTTTAATTTTCTTTAGTTGATTCATTCTTTGCAGAATCCAAAGTGTGACAGTTTGCATTATACTGGACAGCTCACCTGGCTGAGAAAGATTATACTATAATAACAGTGTGTGTGTGTGTGTATATATATATATATATATAGAGAGAGAGAGAGAGAGAGAGAGAGAGAGAGAGAGAGAGAGAGAGAGCCTTGATTGTGTAACTCAAGGTGTTCATGTACTTATGTGTTGAATTTCACCTCTTAACAGTTTGTTGTAAATAATGTAGGGTCTGATTAAAATTGCAGCTCTTGCATTTTGAAAATTGCACTCTTCAAATCATATTTTCAATATAAGATCATTAATCATTCAGCTCTACAGTTTCCAGTTGGGTTCCTCTCTCTGGGTAATGAGCCCCTTGAACAAAGTGTGTCAGAGCAAGAAGTAGATGTTTACAGCAGGATTCAGGGCTTACATAAGTGTTCATTTGGCTGAGACACAAAGCATTCTGCTTTTTCCCGTAGTGGTGAAAACAATTCATATGTGTGCAAACAGTGCTGTAGGTGTTCACTGTATACAGTGGGGTTGTGTGGGAATGGAGACATGGGTGGATCCTGGTCACACTGTGAATTCCGCTTTCCTTCCTGTTCCTCCTGTTCTACAGGAACATTTGTCTGCAGACCGGCCCTGTGCCCCAACATTCCCCTCCACGAGAATGAACTCCTCGCCCCACGGCTCACTCGCCTCCATTGACATCCTGGAGGAACTCCAGCTCATCGCTGCACAAAACCTGGAAAAACTGGACATAAACAAATACTATGAGGCGGTCAGAGAACTGGGCAAGGGCACCTATGGGAAAGTGGACCTGGTTGTCCACAAAATCAGAGGTAACTACTTTCTGTAGACAGATACATATTTTAGTGGGTCCAAAGGGGAGTTATGTTGAAATACACAGAATACACAGAAATACACAGAAATTTCTGTTGAATACACAGAAATTATTTAAAACGATGTTGGTAAACTGCACTCATGATGCTCAAGTTCATCTACCTGGTCGATCTTTACCCTTTAAAAAAATAAAAAATAAATTAGCAAATGAGAAATACGGGGTTGCAGTTTGGTAATGGGCTGTTCATCTCTTTTGTAGCCCACCTTATGATTCAGACTAATAACATGGTCATTTCACATAACAATTGCACAGAGTGTAGCTTAAAATGCTGAATTTGCATATTTGCATCACCAATTCTATGCCAGCATCTATTATGAACATCAAAAACGATGGTGTGTTTTGCTTTCACAGCACAGTCATAAAATAATTTGATAAAACATGGTGCATTTGGTGCACATGTAAACTTTTCTTATTTAGTTTTCTTCTAAACTCACTACTTCACTAATAGAAAATCTGTTCCACCTTTCCACATTAAAAGTAAATCAAAAAATTTTATCCATTTGCTTTCAGGCATTTTAATACTCTTTTAGAGCAGAAAGCTGCAGCGATGTGGCCAATCTCCAGTGCTTGTTTTCTGCCACTAAGATGAATAGTGACCTTTTCAAGCCATTAAATGCTCTGTTGAATGATGTACGGCATATCAGTGGTGCTTCAAAGGCAATAGAGAATCCATATGTACCTATGTTTTCATTATCTGCTGTCACCTGCCTCTTTTCAGAACCATTAGAGAACAAGCATTGCTTTAATAGTGTGCCATACAATAATGCTGTGCTTTATAGAGAGAAATGTCAAGTTGACTTTGGAAATAGTTGGGCTGAAGTTAACATAATTACTGACCTTTGAATTATAACCGAATGTAACTGCATTTTAGTGCAGCCAAAACTGTGATGGTTCAGAAATGGAGAAAAGTCTGTTTTATAACAAAAGGGTTGATTCCTGTTAAAGGAATTGTCTTTCCAATGCATTATTGTTGACTGGCAACACATACATTTATTCTCCAAGTTAAACTTTTGCTTCCTCAAATGTACACAATCAGGATCTTTGACATTTGGTATAGAAGCACAACAGCTAGAATGGAAAGGCGATGATGTAGTGGAGGTATAGGAAATAAACTTTGATACGAGTATGGTAACATTATGAGTGAAAGTCAATGGCCTGGTAAGATATCTTTCCACATGTATGTTACTGTGACACAGTTAACTCCTGTAGCTTTAGAAGAGTTTCCCAGAACAGATGATATTTGCTGTTGTGTATTACCAAATAGATTGATTTAACAAAGCTAATTTTCCCATGAAAACATACAGCTAATTGCAACTAACAGGTCTCTACCATATGGGTAGATGTTAAATTATGTGTCAGTGTACAGTACAGTATGTGCTCACTTCAGCTCTTAGCAGAGGGAATAAAATACACAATGATCATCAGGCTGCTAAACAAATGCTCTGGAAGCCAACACATTATTGTTGTGCCTCGTGTGATATCAGAAAAAAGCCATCAGATCTAAAAAAAAAAATAAAAAATAAAAAAAAATAAATAAAAAAAATGTGTTGCATCATGATGGTGGTTTTAAAAGTCTGGATGGTGATACAAGCATTAATAAAGCCGAATTGGGAGGAAACCACGAGGGCAGACCCAGCATACACTGGAGGGATTATCTCATATGGCCTAGAAACGCCTCAAAAACGACTGATAAGGGTTGAAGTTAATGGGTAATGGAAAATTTTCTAAAGGTGTATTCTCCCCACCAAAAAAAAAAAAAAAAAAAAAACTGGGCCTCTTCTTGGTCAGTCACTATGTTTTCATGCACACTATACTGCTGCTTACATAAAGTAAGATTTGGATGGAATTAAGAGGATTCTGTCATTTGCCAAATATACATATATACATGACACGTTGCTTAGTCAGCGCATGAGAGGAAGGATGCCAGGTGAGGTTATGAGATAACAGAGATAGTTATGCCATTTGCCTGACTTACATTCACATAATCTAGGTCAGTACACACACATGAGAAAAATAGCCAAGTCAGACAGAAAATTACAACCTAGAGCTGGACGAAAGTAGATTCAAAGCTAAAATGCAGTGGTGAGATGGGTTCTCTTCCTAAATTTTGTCAAGTGACTCGGAAGAGAGAAAAAAAATATTATGAACAATGTAATGCTGTTAACAGATAAGATGCTATATTTGTCGAGCCAACAATCCAATGTTATCTAAACAGAGAAATAATTTCTTCTGATGGAAGACCTAATGTGGTCAAAAAAACATGAAAAAATTACTGAAATTGCCGCCAAGGAGTATTATTCCACTTTGTAGACCCATATCTCAATAAGCTTTTTATTTTGTTCCACAGTGGTTGTTTACTTCCAGCAGCTGAGTAGGCTCTTGAGAATTCCTGCCTTTCCTTCAGCTCCAGGTTGTAATTTTCTGTCTGACTTGGCTGTTTTTCCTCATATGGCCTATTACATTAATGAAATTAGGAACAAAGAGAGCCTCCCCTTTTAAATGACCTTTCCTACAAGTGGTTGCATATGGTAACACAGACAAAGCACTATGCAGAGCTGAGCCAGTGGTATTGGAGAAGTGTCGCCTTTCATCTTGGCCAACAAACTGACTGTTGGTGCAGGGCGAAGCAGACGCAACAGCTTTGTAACCTGGCGGCTGTCCAAGTTATTGTCCGGAGCATTTCTCTCAGATTAGTCCTGGTAATTTCCCTCTCCTCACTGCTGCTCGTTTTGGGCAGTAAGTGGCTGCTGAGAGGAGAGGAGGGGAATCAGGCTTCTCAGCTGCATCTTTACAAATAACCTTCCTGCAGGCAGCCAAATGTATTTCTGTGCATCTAGCATCATTATATTACATATGATGATTCAAGACTTAACTTGTCTTGGCCCTCCTAATCATATTATCGACTGTAGGAAGACATCTCTACAGCATCAAACTAACTTTCAATTTACTCCCAAATCCCCGACATCAATGCAGATCAGGCCCCTTTTGATGCCAAGGCACCGTTCTGTGGAAACTAGTCCAACAGAGGATTTGAAATATTTACATGAAAAATCCCTCAGAGAAAATGTGAGGCTTTAATGTGTATATGTGTTTTGTGTGAAATTAGACAGCCATGACACAAATCCTTCAACTCTTGAAGACAATGAACAAGAAGGAAACATTAAGATTGGAGAATTTGGAGTTATGTAACATTTATCCTTGTTTCAGGCACAAAAATGGCCCTGAAGTTTTTAAGAAAAAAGACCACCAAGCTGAAGAGTTTCCTGAGGGAGTACAGCATCTCTCTTTACCTGTCGCCCTGCCCCTTCATCATCAACATGTACGGCATCGCCTTTGAAACGGACGAGTACTACATCTTTGCTCAGGAGTACGCGCTGGCAGGAGATCTCTTTGACATCATTCCTCCACAGGTAAGATGAGCTGAGACAAAAAAAAACAAAACAAAAAAAAAAAAAAAAAAAAAACTTCCTTTACGCATAAACAGCAGACTCAGCAAAAGTCATGTTTCTCAAATTCTTATTAATGCAACTCCAGTTACTTCAGTTTTGATCTCCACCAACTCCTGACAAAAATATCTGCATTTACGAAGAGCTATGTAATTCCATGTAAGGTTTAAGTTAAGGATTTGAGATTTTTTTTTTCCACAGCTGGCCATATATGAACTCACTATCCTGTTCTCCTGTTCAGGTGGGGCTCCCTGAGGCAGTGGCTAAACGCTGCGTGCACCAGGTGGCCATTGCCCTTGACTACCTGCACTGCAAGAAGCTGGTCCACAGAGACATTAAGCCTGAGAACATCCTCATCTTTGACAAGGAATGTCGCAAGGTCAAGCTGTCAGACTTTGGCATGACACGGCGCGCTGGCTCACCGGTGAAGCGTGTGAGTGGTACCATCCCGTACACGGCTCCAGAGCTGTGCGACACTTCACGGCACGAAGGTTTCTGCGTGGACTACAGCACAGACGTGTGGGCGTTTGGTGTGCTACTCTTCTGCATGCTGACCGGTAACTTCCCCTGGGAGAAGGCTATGGCCAACGACGCTTTCTACGAGGAGTTTGTTCGTTGGCAACAACGGCGAACGGGCACAGTTCCGTCGCAGTGGCGCCGCTTCACAGACGAAGCTCTACGTATGTTTCGGAGGCTCCTTTCCATCGAGCAGGAGCGCCGCTGCTCTGTCAAAGAGGTCTTCAGCTACTTTAATCAGTGCTGGATGCTGGACACAGAGAATGGGAACAGCAGCAGCAGCAATGGAGGTTTGGTGGGCAACGGGCCTCCTTTGGACATGAGTTCGTCTTCGTCTGAAGAGGACACACTAGTGTCCAGACTGAAGCAGCAGAGCTTGTCACCTGCATTTGTGGTGGGAAAGGGGAGCATCATGATGGACAGCCATTACTCCTCCATGTCCACAAACAGCTCGCCCTCGTCTACCGGCAGCTACGAGCGGGTAAACAGAGAAAACAATGAACGAGGCCGCATCCTGGTAGCCACGCCCATTGAGATCTGTGTGTAAGAGGCAGATGCTGCTACTTTATAGGCTGCATGCTCACACATAAATGGCTGGTGTGTGCTTTGGAGAACGACCTCTCCAAATGAAGAAGAGGAGGAAAAGGAAGGAACGAAAGCAAAGGAAAGCAGTGGTTGGTGCTGACCTGGGAGAAATCGACAGAGCAGTCTGCAAAATGGTTGGAGCTTCACCGTGGATTTATTCATTTCTAATGAAGATGCACTCTGAGGAAATGACAAGTCAGACAATCAAAAGCTGTAGCCTCTTTAAGTTGCTGAAAGAAACAAAATAAACTCACCGAACAATCTGTAATGAATACAGCTGAAGAATAGTGAAAAGGTCATAATCCACAAGCAATATGGTCAGTTTTGGGAACAATCCATTCACTGCAAAAACGACCAGTGAACACAAACAGAGAGAGGAGTGATCTGCTTCAGTGTGATCTACTGTGACCGATAGTACTGTTGTGTGTTTGTATTGTATTATCATTTCTATATTTGGTAGGCATCTTTGTGTAAAGATTTAAATTAATTTTATTTATGATTTTTTTTTTTAAATCATGAAGCATCAGAAAACCGAGGCCTGTTTTTCAGTTTTATTCAATTTCTAAAGAGTAAAAGCTTGTAGAAGCAGATAATATGGCCTTTAGAGAGCTGTGTTCTGTTTCCTTTCATTCGTGTTCATTGTAAGCCTGTGGCCTCTCATCATACTAGATGAGCGAAGGAGTTTCGTTCACCTGAAATGCCCTTTCAAGTTTGCCTGTGTTGCCTAAACTGACTGTATAGTAGCATAACACAAGATGAAAACTCACCTCATGGTCATCAGTAAGCATTATTAGGTGTATTCCTACTTTTTATATTTACCAGAAGTCACAGAGGAATCTACAAGTATTCTGAACAAACTGCAAACTGATTATTACTTTATGATCCTTTAAAAGGTGGCTTGCATATGTGATGAAGTGCAACATGCAGTACATTTCCTTTAAGGGAACATTTACACTGATGTATATTTATCTACGTGTTCAGGTGATAAGCTGGTGAGAGGAAGTAATATGAATAGTCTTCAATTTTCTACCTGCATGTTTAATAAATAAAAATCTTTTCCTCTACTGTTTAAATAAAAAAATTCGATGCAGGAAATTTCCTTTGCACTGAATATGCTAATTGAATAAGTTTAACAAAAATAATGTACTTTGTTTTACAGGGGATACTACCTAACAATTAACCTCAAAAATGGAGGAAGAAGAAATAACTTTCTCCTTATTTTTGTTGCGTTTTTCATTGTGAAATTCACTGGAAAGGTAAACCCTGAAAATGTGAAAGAAGATGTAGGAATATTGTACACCGCAAATAAAGTCTTTAATGTGGCGATTAGAAAGTTTTGGAAATCTTAGTGTTTTTCTGAAGTATTGCATGAAGTTATGTTACTGTGGTGGACCATTGTTGAAATAAACACCCTAGAAGTCAAACGTGGCCACTGCTCTTTTCTTAATTAGTGAAGAAAATCTTGCAGAGTGGAGAAAATGTAATCATACTTATATTTAAGTCAGTTTAAAGCAGCAGTTGTGAGCCCTCATGCAAAGTTGTGTTTCGGCATCATGGAGTGGAAACACAACCAGGAAAATAAATGTGGAGTGGGTCCACTGGGACATAATTTTCCTTCAAAACTGTGGTTCCCAACTTTTTTCCGTCAGGCGTCCCTGTCATGATAAAAGTATCATTAAGCCCCAGTGAACAAAGGAAAAACAAAAAGGAGCCAAAAGAGGAAAACACAACCAGGCTATCTTCACTTAGCTAATACACTTGGAAGGAAAACAGAAAAATCCTGCCTATCTTGCCGTCTACCTGCCAGCCACAGATCACACCCATAACAAACGCCCAGAATAGGGTAACTCTTGATTGACAGAATTATTGCCCAATTAGCTGATCTGATGGCAGATTCAGTGACATTCAAACCTGTAAAACAACATTTTATATCAGAACAACATGAGGTAATTTAAATGTATACACTCATGCATGTTTGAGCCTAATATATTCAATTTTCATACATGTAATGTTACTGACAATCATTTCTCTAAACATACTACTGGAACAAATTCATTTTTTTCCCCCCTTCCAGACCACCATTGGTCTCACTTCATTCTGGTACGCTATTAAAATCAACTTGTTGATATTTGAAATGTTCTTGGGATAGGTAATCCATCATCACCAACAAGATGTGTATTCAGGTTTTTTCAAAGTTATGTAATTTTAGTGTTTAAGTGCAATAAAAAGTGTGGAGTGAATGTACGTCTCCGCCGGGGAATACAGTCCCAAAAGAAGACCTGCATTTATTAAAAAATTTAAAGGACCGTGACTTCATAAGGCTGCGTAACTACTAGCAGGCGAAACATGGATTTTTAAGGTGGGTGTATCGCTTGAATATTTGATTTTGAAAGATTAATAGATTTTGCCAAATATCAGGAAAGCTGACATACGGTTTTATCCTTTGGGAAATGGTTGTCAGTAATGTAACATATATGAAAATTTAATATATTAGGCTCAAACATGCAAAAAGGACGGTATGGTCCTTTAAACAGTCCACAATGACATAACAGCACCTTCAGTCTTCACCGCCTCCCCAGTGTCACTCCAAGATGCCCTACTTTGGAACTACTTCTCAAATAACTACTGCTATTCATTAAAAGTTAAATAAGGCAATTAAAAATGAAGCTGAATCTGTTGTGTAAGACACCGAAGTGCAAAAATTGTCTAAGGTGCAATGGAAGTCAACTTCTCATTTGATTTCCACCCAACGGTGCTGTCACAGTGAGACATCAGCTCTCTTTTAGGTTCTGGTTCAGCTGAGTAACAATAAAAGAACTCACAAAACACACCAGGACTTAGATAATTTTGTGAGACATTTCTCTGGCTCAGCTTTAACTGAGCACCGAATGCCTCCAAAAGCTGAATTACATAACACACCCACCCAGGTACAACTGAATCCGTGTTGTTAATACATTTTGAAGTGAAACAAGCTCCAATGTTGAACTTAAAAACCTTAAGCTTTATGCAACACATTTATCCAGAATGCAGACACATTATTGCACATTGCATTGTTACAGACTGAAAGAAAGGGGAGGAATTAGTCTTTCCGGCATCAGCCCCCTCCCCCCTAAATAAAGGCAAAGTTGGGATCAGCCTGGAGAAAAAGGAACCAAAGGCAGAGCACAACCCAAGTGCTTCCAAGCTGGAGAGCAAACCATCAAGTAACACTGCATGTTCAGCATAGCAATTACTGCAGAGTGCTGCACTTACTGATCTCACCACTTTCTCCTCCACCATCTTTACATATTCACTGCTGGCAAGGAAGCAGAGAGGAGTGTTTGGTATTTAGATGAGCTCCATCCAAAGCCGAGTGGCCTTCAAGCGTTTCAGTTAATAAATGGACTGCAAGGAATTTCAAAATGATGCGATGAAAGCAAAGATGAGGTCACATCAGGTTACGTCCTGTTGTGTTTTTTTTTTTTTTTTTTNTTTTTTTTTTTTTTTTTCATTCATCCTAATTCATGGTCACTTGAGAATCACCACATTGTAAAGCGGCAAATTGTCTGAATTTTTATCCTCGATAACGCTGCAAAAACAGGAATTCAAGTCTCAAGATCGTGTAAGATTCAGTTGCTTATTTTATACTGGATTGATTGGTTGACACAATATCCCAACATCTCATTTCAACAATTCATAAAGTCTTTGAGTTCTTGAATCTCA
The DNA here is from genome assembly GCA_014773175.1 of Lucifuga dentata. Taxonomy (NCBI): domain Eukaryota; kingdom Metazoa; phylum Chordata; class Actinopteri; order Ophidiiformes; family Bythitidae; genus Lucifuga; species Lucifuga dentata. The sequence continues at coordinate 302,150 of VXCM01000560.1, forward strand.
TCTGGAATAGAATCCTGACAGCCTTGTTTTATAGAAATAACAGTCAAATGAGGATGCAAACTGCTACGATTGAAGTTGTATTTAGTATATTTGTATGTGTGTTGTCTGCCTCTCGTTTTGTTCTTTTTCTTCTACTGGCCTGCCGTGGGCTGTACCTGCAGGTAGCATCCCTGATTGGCTCAGTTGGAAGAGTGTGTCGTGCGTGGATTGGTTGTTGGAGCCCACGTTTGGAGGACGTCTCGTGCGCGGATTGGCTGGTGCAGATCATGCTGGGATTCAAAAGGCCCAGTTGACAGCTACTCGGCGTCGGGGTTTCCCTGCCTCGTCCACTCCCAACAACGCCGCTGTGTTTTGTGTTTGTTTCGTCCATTCAGACCAAAGTGCCGACTATTTCGTTCATTCTGTTAATTCTGGTTGCTAGCTATTCAGTCATTCTCCCCATTTCAAATCCAGTGGGACCTTCATGTGTTTTCTGTTAACCTGAAACTTTATGCTAGCCTTTCTGCTCTATGCGTTCATTCTGTGAGTGTCATTCTGTTGTATATAGTTGTAAATAAATATTATCTGTAATTACTGAAAAACTTTGTTTTTGGCCTTCCTTGGGAGTGGGCATGGCTGAGGAAACCTCAAACACATGCTGCGCCCAGTTCCACTAGGCTGGGTCATAACATAATGGGGGCTCGTCCGGGACAAACTGATACTGGTTTTGCGCTATCAACATGATTTCTCAAGAAAGTGAACTACTGGTAATTCATGATCATAGAGTGAGTGCTAACAAATAGATACTTTAATCTACAACATACTGAATGGAGCTGCCACATCAACTATAAATTCTGATGATACAACAAAACAGCTGCTAGAGATGTTTTTTTCAGAGTAGAAAACAGCAAAATGCCCAAGTTTCAGCCTTGCCATTACATGTTAATTCTTCAGGTATGTGTTATGTACAATAGTATGTTGCTGAGATTGCGGTCGGAAGAGCCTGTCTTTCCTGGAAGCAGAGACGAGGCTTCCTCCTGAACGAGGGATGCTGATGAAGAGGCAGAGACAGATCTGAACCACAGATAAAGGAGACAGGGAAATTGTAAAAGGAGGAACACATGTGAAAGGGAAGAAAAGCAATAAAGGAGGAGGAATAAAAATGATGAAAGCAGACTGAAGGTTTCAGGTGTGACTGCAGGTATGGAAACCAACATTATAAAAAACATGAGCCCATTTCACCTGGAAAATAGAAGCAGTTATTTGAGCATTGGTGGAACAACATAACAGTCCAACACAACCGCATCATTACACAATATTTTTCATTTCCCATACAAATCAACTTGTTTCAGGCACCGTTTAGAAGCGAGTGTCTCAAAGGAAGATGGAATAAGGCAAATGGCTGCACTACAAGAAAATGGCTTTAAATAATAATTAATAGTTACTTGTCATGAATCCAAATTATAATCATCTTGTCACTAAACATTTTCTCATGTGAAAATGAAGTCTAAGTATTAGTTTAATATCTACTTTGAAGCGCCTTTTGCTAACATTTTCTTATTTTTGTGTGACACAACTAAAAATAAATTTGATGAGATCATTAACATAAATGAAACACAGCAGCTGTTGTAACCTCTCTGCTGAAACGCTGCATAAAAGATGATCTCTGCCACACAAACCGACAGTCACACAGTCCCTGGATGCCACCAGGCTATTTCAGCAGGTGAGAAGAGTGAGGTGATCCAGATTCAACAAGGTGATACATAAATGTGAGAAATATTTCCCACATCCTGCCACAGGTCGACATGGAAGCCTGATAATTGTGTGGCAGAGAAGAGGTGCAAATTGGTAACCAAGACAGAATTTATCTCCGCGATGTGTTAAGAAAGGCTATTTCCATCGACTGGAGTTGTGACTCAAACAGAGCCAGAGTGAAAACTATGTTTTCCACTCTAAATAATCAGATAATTGCTCTGTATGAGCAATGCAAAAAAAAAAGTTTTACAGAATGTACATCAAATTATCATCCAGAACTCACATGCTGTCATCATTCTGAAATACTAACTGTAGGATTAAAGGACCATACCAGGCATTTTGCATGTTTGAGCCTAATACATTCAATTTTCATACACGTAACGTTACTGATAATCATTTCCCAAAGCATACTACTGTAATGGTGAATTAAAAATGTTTTTCCTACCTTCCAGACTGCCATTGNTTTCCCAAAGCATACTACTGTAATGGTGAATTAAAAATGTTTTTCCTACCTTCCAGACTGCCATTGATAAAATAAAATGACTAAAAATGGGAAAACAACCATGTATTATTACTTAACCTTTGTTAAATATCTTACCATATACACCATGGGGACACTTATGCAGTAATTTCCTCGGTGAAGGCTCAATTCCACACATTCTTGCCTGAAAGTGACTTCTTGATGTTTCGACGTCCAAAATAATTTAATGCAAAAAACTCAGTGATGACAAATTTTTAAATTGTTTTTTTTTTTTTTTTNTTTTTTTTTTTTTTTTTAGTTCTACATTGTTTAATGCCGGCTGTTTGACATTCATGCAACAGCACAATTTTAATTGTGAATTCCTCAACCAAAACTGAACGTTGTTGATTATTGAATTTTCTTGACACCCACAGAGCAGCAACCAGCCTGTAAACAGGCTTGAGGGAGGTCAAAAGTATCCTCACACCTTCACATACTGAACATCGAACCTGCAAACTTTTGATTTTTACATTAATTTTAGGGCTTTTATAGGCCTTCAAGGCCAATGGTGTGCGATTTAAGAAGAGTTATTTCTATGCACCCATGCAGCTCAGCAAATATTTCAAGCTCATACAACACCAGTTTGAGACCATCAGTGACACACTGAGATAGATTAAGGTGTCATAGAGGACCATTAAATTTGGCATGTTTGTTAGATGTAAAGTTTTTTACTCCAGACAAGAACCTTATGTTAATCACATACACAACTATAAAATAAATGAACCAAACTATTCACTTACCATTATAGACTTGAGTGTAGAAGAGCTAATTTGGTAATTATTTGAGTTTAGAAAAATGCCTAAGTTAATATACTATCATATTTTGATTTAGTTTTTTTTTTTTTTTTTNTTTTTTTTTTTTTTTTATTAAGTTGCAGATATTGTTTAGGCACTGAAATATGTCCAGAATCCTTTTTTGTGTGTGTTAGATTATATTTATGCTGATCGAATCTTACTATTTTGTTTATTGTTTAACCTTTTTTATGATACGTACAGCGCCATAAAGAGTTTAAATGCGCATGTGCTGTGTTAGATGTATACAAGCTTTTGACCGTGATTGTGTTAGATACATGAAAATATGTTTTTGGATTATCAAGTTGGTACAGGACCAATACTAGATAAAAGCTGGAATTTTCTTGTATGTATGTTTTGGACATTATCAAATAAACTTTCTTTCGTTTGTGGAACTGGATTTTGTTTGTGGATTATAAACTGGAGTGGAGTATTTCGGAGGACTTGTTTGGACACGAGTCAAAACTCAGAATACATCGATCAAAAAGAAAGTGGCTTTAGAAACAGGACAGTGGAAAAATGACCACTATAACTTGTTTATATGGCAGTACATCATGTTGGTAGTTCCCGTCCAGGAAGCCAAGGAGAGCTCAATCGATGCTGCAACACCGAAATTACTTACAAGGATATTGTGCGTGTCGCTGGAAAAATGAGCACATTTAAGCATAAAAGTGAGACATCAATATGGTTGACTTACCATTATTATTTGGGTGAGATGACTGCATGTAGGTTGGCATGGAGGCAGCTGCCACCCACGTCTAACAGAGGGACCACAAGATATCAGCTGTGGAGTTGGATTTAGAGGTTAGTATCAGTACCTGACAAATTACAATTTTAAGTCTAACAATCACATCTAAACATATAATATTAGCTGCTCGTTTGCCATTTCATGTATAACAAATGTTCAAATGTCAGTAACATTAGCTGCTAATTTGCCATTTCAAGATTAATACCATATGAATGTGAGTGCCATTAGCTGCTTGTTTATCCATTTCAGCCCTTTAAAATCAAATATCACTAACATTAGCTTCTGATTGCCATTAAATGCTCAATAAAAGTAAAACTTCAGACAATTTTTAAGTGACATTACAACATCCACCTATGGATTAAAGAGCTTACCTCCCTATTCAATCTGCCGAGACCATTTTCTCCAGCGGAGGCTCCTTTTCTCTGTTCTTGTCTTAAAATGAAGTGGACGTTTCCAATCCCCTCATGGCGCACAAGGTAGATTAAAATCAAAATTTAAAATTCAGTAAAAATGACCAAAGTCCTTCTCCAGTGTTTGCTACTTAATATTTGGGATAGTTATATTTGTAATTAAGGTAACCATGATTTTCCCTATGAAAATAAAAGCAATTCTGACACATGCAAAATGTTGCACAACATTATACACTGCACTGTAGAGAGCGTTCAGCTTTGTAGACAATTAAGATCATTGAATGTGAGCCAGACTGGGCCTTTAACTCAAAAGGACATGCACAAATGACACCTTTTCTATGTCAAAACCTGAGCAGTTCAGAACCATTTAGAGTGTCTGCGGGAAAAGATGGAAACGCCTCTGATCGAAGCAGGAGCTGCACTAACATGCCAAAAAAACCCCAAAAAGACCAAGACGTTCAACACAAAATGTGACAGCATCGGCCCTGAGTTCTGGTTTTCAATGAACATGTTTTGAAGATTTCCAGCTGTAGCTCCTGGTTTCACCAGCATAATGTGTGAGTGAGTCTGGGTGTTAACAAATTGCTCAAAAACAGCAGCATCAACATAACATTCACAGGCTCATATGCAGGCTAAGAGCAACAGTGAACCTAAATGAGAGTCTAAGCGTTCAACACAACAAATCTCACTTCAATGAGAAAAAGACATGAAATGAAGAAGGTAAACTGAAAGCAACAAGTTCAAAGCTCAAACAAAGATTTTTGGTAACGCAATTTCAAATGGCAGAACCAAAATAGCAAAAGGAATTGGCCTGCTAACACACACATATACAGCAGCAACACATATGCAAACAAAAGCAATATAACAACGCATAGATATGTAGGCGAATCGGCACACATAGCAGTGTACCATCCCAACATTCACAGATATGCATCGAATACGCCAACATTCACAAAATCCAAAGCAGCAGCAGTACTTTCAATACAAAAGTGATAAAAAATAAAATGGTTCTGACCTGAGTTCTGGTCCTGAGGATTTCCAGGTGTGGTTCTTGGTTTCACACCAGGATAGGTGATTGATTGTGTAAGTGTGTAACAGCAGCATAAGTCAGCAAGCACACTGCAAAACAAGGCTCACACACAGCAGTATTCATCCATTCCAGTACCCACAGAGCAAGAACCACACTCAACCAAAATGCAGCGTCTAAGCGTTCAATACAGAGCAACACATCTGATTTCAATGAGACATGGCCATGAACTCACAGAAAGCTGAAAAAGAGCAACAACTTCAAAGCTCAAACAAAACCAAGCTCAGCGGGGTTTCTGCTGCAGCAACCCCGCTGAGCAGCAGCCAACCTGCTAATAAGCCAACATCAAAAGAACCACAAAAACCACCATTACAGGCTAGCATGCTAACAGCTAAGATGACACAGTAAAAAAACAAAGCAGCCTCCTAACATGCTAACATGTACAGAGCAGCTAAGGGCAGCAAAAAAGAAAACTTTCATTCTTACCTGCATCACCGTCGTCCTGCTCAGCAAAAAAAAAAAAAAGNAAAAAAAAAAAAAAGTTTCCCAGGTGTATTTATTTGTACTTCCTGGTGATTAGACCATGAGTGATTGAGGAGGGTGAGACATTTCCATTTTTGAAAAGGTATTTTTCCAAAAGGTAGTGAGAGGTCATAACGATGATCATAAACTAAGTATTTATATATGACGGTAGAGTTGTGAATATTAAGTGTATATTGGGTGTGAGTATAATTTTGCTCCCTTGCTGTTGGTTTAGTCCACACAGGTAAATCACATGACAGGATATAGCGGGAACAGCCCAAAGCTGAAAAACTTTTTCGAATACACATACAGTTTTACTGAGTGTTTCATAAATTCAGAATCCAGGCTGTGGTTCATCAAAATTTGAAACACTGACTCCTGATTTGTTTGAAAGCCACCAAGGGCTGTATTCAGATTTGATTTTTAAGCCCATTCTTACCTGCGGGAGACAGCCGATATGAATGCGCATGCGTCTTGTGCACACTGTCGGAATTGAATGAGGAAATGAAAGAACTTTTTCTATCTATACTCGCGATGATACTTAGATTAATTTTTAGATTGATATTAATTAGGATCAATCATCATTTGTTCAATACATGCATGATGTAAAACCTACAGAATGTATGTTAAGAATTGAACCACTTTGAAGTAATAACTGATGACAATGGCTAATACGGGTACACTGGCGACATCTGCTGGTCATTCTGATGTATTGCATTTATATGGAAATATTCGAGGAGGCGAGGCTTTATAAAGAAAGCACGTTTGAGTTAATGCAGTTCAATAAAGGCTATAAAAAAATGATAATGTGTGCATGTCTAAAAATATGGCGATTTTTTTTTTTTGTAGGGATGTTGTTGAAGCATTAAGGCTTTCCTGCACAGATTCAAAAGTACACATTTAAATAAAATTAAGAACAATTACAAGTATTTAGGCCTAGAAAATCTATGAATATTTTAAAGTCTTCAAACTGAGTGAGATTTTATTTTTTTTGCTTTCTACAGAGCCAAGCACAACATTTAAAACTTCTTACAAAGACCAATTTGAACATGTACCACATGGCCTTGGTGAAAGAAGGAATCCCTGGCAAGAACGAGGCAGACTGAAGACATATGATTCTTTTTACTTGTTTTAATCTGTTTTTATCAGTAAATATGTGTGTGAAGCTCAGCAGAGGACAGTCAATATCATCTGTTTACCTGAAGCCACTGCTGTGGCTGTAACACCCACTGCAGTTAAGATTTTCAAACCTGCTGTAATGTATCTCTGCTTACAACCTTACTTTTTAAGAGTAAAATGCAAATACACCAAGATTTTATTGGATTCGCTGGATCCTTTATGTAGGTAATGATACCACAATGGCAATAAACTACTTCAAGTAAAAGTGCTGCATTCAAAAATCGCTTAAGAATTTACTTAAGTATAAGCAATAAACATACTAATTTCCATTAAAATCCCCCAAATTGGAGGTTTTCCAACAGAGTTTTGAGTTTGGAATCAAATAATTTCAATTCTGGAAAGAGATAATAAAAATCCCACATATTACAGATATGAAGTGTTTCACCCAAAAGTGGAGCTAAAAGATTGTCCATCCAACAGTGAAATGGTGTGAGCAACCTTTCAATTTCCAAAGAAAGACACAATTTATTGACTTTTATTAAATAACAGTATTTCTGAATTCATAAAATATAAAATGTGAGTGTGAAACCAAACCACCAAGCAACTTTTCTGACACATTTCTTAAAAATTCTTATTTTTAAAAACAATCAGTACTTTCAACCATCAACTGTCGTCTCTCTTTTAACTCAGTTAAGAGTCGTGAACTGAAAGACAAAGTTCATGCAAAACTTGACAATTAAAGCTGCACTAAGGAACTTTAGCTCTGAACAGTAGCAAGAAATGATTGAAAACTTTGAACTTTAACATTTCTATCAGCCACTTCCAACTTTATCCTCACTCGCCACTGTTAGCAGACAGATTCCGTGTGTCAATCGTAGTTTTCAATTCATGCCTTCCTTTAGGCAGAGAAATAAATAAAACCAGAATTTCATTTGGCTAAATAGATTAAATCTCTTTTGCAGCCCCACTTTGTCATTTCAGCTCGTAAGACAAGTAGAGTGTACTTCTAGGTATAAATCCTGCTTAGTGCAGCTTTCAATTCCGTTTTGTCCCCTAAATCACATTTGTGACAATAGTACAACAAAGTCTATGAATATATCCAACAGATATAAACAGCAAGTAATGTGATAAAATTTATACTCTAAATTATATTGTAGCAAATAGACATCAACTATGCATGCAACTGTTGAAAATAAATTACACTGAGTTTGGTGAGTGCAGAAGTATTAAATAAAAAACTTGTAGAAAATAATATAAACCCAACTGGCCTTGTTATAGATTAAATATCATTATAAGTATTTTCAAATAATAATAAAAAAAAACATGAGATTTGTGATGTGGTTAGTCCAAGTGTATCTCTCCAAACAGAGAAACAAATAACCATACACACCCCCCNCCCCCCACACACACCATCTCGGCTCAGTTTGCCAGTCCAACTGCCTGTGTTAAAGACCTACAAAAAACAGAAATAGAACAAAACAAAGACACATCTTAAAGGACCATACCGGCCATTTTGCATGTTTGAGCCTAATATATTCAATTTTCATACATGTTATGTTACTGATAACTATTTCCCAAAGGATAAAACCATGTTTCAGCTTTCCTAATACTTTGCAAAATCTTAATCTTTCAAAATCAAATATTCAAGTGGTACACCCACCTTAAAAATTGATGTTTCACCTGCTAATAGTTACACAGCCTTATGAAGTCACGGTTGTTTAAATTTTTCAATAAATGCAGGTCTTCTTTTGGGACTATATTCCCCGGTGAAGACATACATTCACTCCGTGCTTTTTATTGCACTTAAACATTAAAATTATGTAACTTTGAAAAAAAAAAACCTGAATACACATCTTGTTCCTGATGAAGGATTACCTATCCCAAGAACTTTTAAAGTATCAACAAGCTGATTTTAATAGCGTACTAGAATGAACTGAAACCAATGGAGGTCTGGAAGGCAGGGAAAATTTTTTTTAAATTCATCGTTCCAGTAATATGCTTTGGAAAATGATTGTCAGTAATGTTACATGTATGAAAATTGAATATACTGTATTAGGCTCAANTGCTTTGGAAAATGATTGTCAGTAATGTTACATGTATGAAAATTGAATATACTGTATTAGGCTCAATCATGCAAAATGGCCGGTATGCTCCTTTAACAAATTCTAAAGTGGCCCCTGGTTGATGTTTCGTTCATGGCGAGTGAAATCTTACCAGAAACTCGGCATTCTGCACGAGCAAACATTAACACTAATTAATGTTTGCCTTAATTAATGTTAGAAAACAGCAGAGATGAAGTCAGGCAAATCACTTGACACCCTGAGGAGATCTGTGGATCGTTCTGGAAAAAAAAACAAAACAAAAAAAAAAAAANAAAAAAAAAAAACACAGGAGAAGCTTTGGTCCAATCAGAATACAAAAAACAACTGAAGACAATAAACCAATCAACATGAGAAGCCATTCTTTTGCATTTATAAAGGTAGAACTGTTTTAAAATTTCTACTAATACTGCAATTTAGTGATTAAACAGGTTATACATACTTCCTGTGGCCCCAAATGTCTTTTGTGTCATCTCTTGTGTTGTCTGGTTACGCTTGTGAAGAGTTTGTTCTGATGAATAAACACACACATCATGGGGAATAAATCATCACATTCTTTTTTTTTTCTTTTTTCCAAATCAGGAATTATGAAAATTATCTGCTAAATAAAGTAAAAAGCTGTTCTGGTCATCTATTAAACCACAAATAAAGTGCTCTGTCTTAACATGAAGTATATTCTACATACATAAATAATTACATATAAGTGGAGGTGACATGTCATAACACAGATTTATCTCTTTTGCATTGAAAGAAAACACAAATTGTAATATTTCACCAACAAAATCTTAATTTGCCACCGCTGGCTTAAAAATATCTCCGGCTCTTCATCTTTCATTATTTACCTTGTGCTCTGGACATCTCATTGAGAAGTTGTCTTCATTTAAGACACAACCTAAAAATGCACCAAAAAAAAAAAAAAAAAANAAAAAAACCCTTTAATATTCATCATTTCAAGCAAAAGTGAGAATAACGGCCTTCACACACACACACACACACACACATACAGAAAAGCACGAGTGACGCAGGTTCTCACCCTTTAAAGATCAATCACTTCCAGCATCATCATCATCACACCCAGCGTTAACACAGACATGCCGTCATTTTAGGGAACAGCAATTAAATACAGAATCATAGTTTCAAAGAAGAAGAAGAGACTTTTAATATATTTACATGGAAATAATGATCATGTTGGGATGATAGCTACGGTACCTGACTGAATGGCACATCTGTAATGATAATTCCTGGGGCATCCCTTCTGGAAACACCCCATTATTGCACCTGTTTGTTGGCACGTTGAACATGTCTGGAAAAAAGGAATTAAAAAAAGTGGATTTGTATTCTTTTTGGATGTTTTGATTAAAACAAAGTAAGTCTGCGTTACTCACTGCTTCTCGTGCGAGGCGAGCTGCTTCTCCTAACCCATACAGCTTTCCTCTAACTAGGAAAACGCCGGCGGACCAAATGCCGCAGTCCTCGTGGATCCAGCACTCACCCAGGTTCAGAGGCACCTTAGGGAGGTGATGGTTGATCTGAAGCAAACTTTTTACAGCGGAGCTCTCACCGTCGCCACCCTCATCTGAAGAATTCACCACACGGCTACTGCTGAGTCTGTGCAACTTCTTTTCTTCACTTTTCCCATCATCCCCCGGTGGCGTTCTGCAGTCCAGCTGCTGGTTCTGACAATCCGCAGGGAGTCCTGCAGCACAGTAAGGGCCGTGAAGGTCCCCGAGGCCCATGACGTTGGCCGTCTGACCGCAAAGGCAGCATAACTGCGTAGTCTGACTCTTGCTTTCAGTCCTGAACCTGCCCAGCTGGAAACAGGATGTTTTGGGAACAAATCCAGAGAGAGATCTGGTGGCCGTCTGATGGTGGCCTCTGCTGCTCCTTACAGTCGCTTCCTCCTCTTGGAAGTTGACAACAGTGCAGTGTCTCCTTTCAACGTGAACAAAAGGGCAAAAGCTGTCTGATTTTTTGTCCTTCTTTCCCTCTTTTAGCTTTGCATATTTAAGCTGGATTTCTGGCTCTCTGGGGGAGAACAGAGCAGATGGCCCAGGCTGGCTGCACCTTTTTCTCCTCCGCCTGGTGACAGCTTTTTTGTTTCCCGCTGTATTCCTGCTGGCTGAGGCCTTTGGGTGCTGTTGTTTGGGGAACCTGCGGTTAGGTTTCTGCGTGGTCCTCAATCTTTTTGTCTTGCGAATGGTGAGGGGCTTTTTTCGTTTATGTTTAATCCGTTTCGCGTACAAAGGTTTGACGCAGGGCTGCTGCTGGTCAGGTGATTTACTCTGTGGTGACTTAGCAGGAGCCTTCTTGTCTGTCTGAGCGTCCATATCAGAATCATCTGAACGGCTGCTTACTCTTCCTGAGAGATTCGGCTGTGAGACAGACTCTGCATCTGAAGTAGACGGCCTCAGGATGAACTCCATGTCATCAGAATCATAACTCTCATTGTATATACCCACTGTGTCATTTTTGACTTGTCTCCTCAAACTCTGACGAGGCACACTGCAGGTAAACTGAGACGTTTCTGAGACAGGATTCCCAACTCTGCTGCTACGTCGTACTTCTCTGGGTAGCAGTTTATCTCTGTCGTGTTCAGAATGTGTTTTTCCTGTCTGACGTTTTTCACTGAGAACCCTTTTCTTGCAAGGAAAAACGCAGCTCTTTTTCTTTTCACTGGTGACTGAAACTTCAATGACGTCACTGTCATCGCTTGAAATATCTACTGGAGATTCAGGAATATTACCGTAAACAGCCCTTAGGTCTGAAAGCAACACAATGGGCCTGGTGTTATGAATAGGAATGTCCACTGAGCTGTCTGAGGATTCTTCTGAGTATGAACTGTCAGGGCTGGGTGAGCTCAGAGGCTGAGGTAGGTGATAACAGCCCTCATCCAGTGAGGACGCAACTGGGGACAGAGGCTCCACAAGATGCCGCATGCTGTCTTCGATGAAAGAACTGCATATGATTGGCTCCTTAGATGAGGAAACCAGGAAAATAACATCAGAGCCGCTGTCACTCTCCTCGCCTCCGCTGCTGTCAGGAACCAGGTTGCCGGTTTGGTCGGCCCCAAAAAATCCTTGATGCCACAGGTTTCCGTGAACTCCTTCATGGCAAAGTCCGATCCCTTGTGCTAACGTTGAGTTCACATAATTTCCTAAAGCTTCTGAGTCCTGTTCCACGTCTCTGCAGTGGACAGGTCCACCCGCCTCAGGGTGCATCAGTGTGGACAGTGAGTTGTAGGAGGATGTGGATCTGGATCTGGTCCTGTAAGGAGGGTTGATCTCTGTGCTGCAGCTCGCTGGGTGTCTGTGGTACCATTCGGGCTGCTTGGCCAGGTCCATGGCTTCAGTGTGGCTGCGGGTCAGGTGAGTGACTGAGTAGCATTTTGACAGATCCATAGCCATGAGGAATGGAACTTAAGAGGAAGCTGCAAAGACATCAGATATGGTCATTACTGTGCAGATACAGTCAATGCCTGCTTCTAACCAGCCTCACAAAGCATGAATGCATCATGTTGAGCTTGCATTGCATCATACAGCCAGTACTGGAAACATCATGTAACCTGGACTAGAAGTATGACTACTGTATGTTTAACTTACAGTAACATAAAAGTACACACAAGTGATCTTACCCCTATGATGGCAGTAGTTTCTGTGGTTGATCCCAGTCCTGGAAGTGCAGGTTGCAGGATGACACTTCCCTCAAACAGCTCTGGTAGCTGGGTTAGCTAACACACCTCTCCAGGCCCAGCATCAGGACTGGATGTAAACAAAAGCAGCGACAGCCCGACTTCATGCTAACAGGCTAGCTAACGTTAGCCCGCTAATGCTGTTTCTACACGTAGACGACACACGGCTCGGTAATGACCGTCAAAAACATTTCCGTAAAGTGCATCAGCTAAATTAAAGCCGTACTCCTGCTATTTTAAAGTTGTCATCATGGATACCAACCTTCCTACACGCGTCAAGGTAACTTCTACATAAAATACCAGAAATGAGAACAATCAGTCTTCAATATAAAAGCTTCTGATTTCCAAAACTGACTCGCTTGAATTAAAATAGTTCCATTAACTCCAAAATGTAAGACACAGTCATATATTGAACGTATATTATATCATATATTGAACATCTCTTTATCCCATATATTGAAAATCCCTGGTTGCTATAGTTCTATGTATTTGTTGTAACCGCCTATAGGGTTTTATTTTGAAATGTTTGTCCGGAAGTCCTTTTTTTACTTTCTGGGTTACTTGACAGGCTTCTTCCTGCAAAGGGCGAATACAAGGGTTGCGTTTTGTACATTTATGTATTTTTACAAAATGTTAGAATTCCTAGATTTTGTCAGCTTTGAGTTTTGATTAAATATATACACGCTACTATCATAAATGTATTTTATTCTTTGGAATGGATGAACTTAAAATGAGACCTAAATAGTTGAACGTGCTGTTTCAACCTGTCAGCCATGTGACAGGAGGGCAGAGACCTGTAGAATGATTAAAGAACACAGACATGTTTCCCAAAATCACTTTAATTAAAAAAAAAAAATCTACTCTCATCAATACAGTGGCATTGTACAAATATAAATTATAGTTTGTGTAGTCATCAGCCAGTCAGGTTAACATAAAGAAATTTTTAAAAATGATTTTAATAATAAAAGAAAACAATAACATTTCAACAGTTTAACAAGGACACATACAGCAGTTAGAAGTAAGAAGTTGGAAAACTACATACAGGCCTGATATATACAATATGTAACTGTGTTGGACAAAGATAAAAATAAAATTATTGTATTGTAGACTGCTCAGACAGACTGCAAATTGTATGACAGATACAGAGTACAAGAGATTATTTTAGTGTTTTCTCGATAGTTTTCTTTGATGCTTTCTTATTCAATTAGAAGATAAAAATGAAATTTATCTTTTAAAAATGCCTTTGTAGCTTCCAAATTTTCCCATCACTCAAGCAATTGATTAAACCGCAAATATTTGGTGCTTACAAGCAATAAGAAAAATCTTTTTGTCTCCAGAAGTTAGAATAAAAACATTTAACTTTAATTTCTTGAATTTGTTAAGTCAGTCCATTTCAGTTAAATCCGTTCTCTGTAATTCTAAAGGGAATGTAGTTTCTGACAGTCAAGACAAATAAACAGATACCTTTAAAACGCGAAAGAGGAGTAAAAAACTATGAAAAGCAGCATATAAAAGCTTTGATAAATGCAAAAAATGTGTGTTCATGGTGAAATCTGGCCCAGAGCCTGATGTGCCAGCTGCAGATTCTCTCTCAGCTCATCCATGTCTCGCTCCGTTTTCCCCCTCATGATGCTCAGCTCCGTGTACATGTCCTTGAGGTTCTTTGTTGCACTCCTCTTATCCTGTAATGTGACAGATTACGTTTGATTATTTCCTTCTTCTCCTTGAAATTCCAGCTGTGTGTGTGTGTCTCTCACCTTTTGTGCTGACTGGAGTTCGTCCTTCAGAGATGTGATCTCCTGCTTCAGGCGCTCAACCTCTGACTCCTTCACTCGCAGCATAATCTGAAATTTCAGCTTCAAGTCAACTTCACATCTTTAAGTAGCAAATCACAAAATATTTTGCATTTTTAGAGGATTGACAGTGAAAATTATATTTGCCTTGGGTTACTCTAGTGGCCGAAACAGTAAATGTGTTTGACAATTTTAATTTAAACCTGCATATTACGATATTTTCATGTTAACGTGTACAAAAAGAAGCTTCAGTACAGGACACCATCCCATCCCCCACCTGAGTTTCACTATAGGAGCTGGACAAAATCTTATCTACATGATATCGAAATATGCCAGAAAATAGAAATATTTAGTCAAATCATAATTCTTATTAGATGTATTATTGTAATAACCAACAGTGAACACAAGGGGAGCTCCTCATCACCAACCACCTTCCTGAGGGCCAGACATGTCACAAGATGGATAATACACATTGATTTAAAAAAAAAGAAAAGAAAGAATTTCTATGACAAAAAAATAAAATAACTGTCATTTTATTTTATATTGCAATGTATTATGAAGAGATAAAAAGAAACTTAAAAACTAAATCAGTAAATAAGTGCTCTGTCCAGAGAAAATGGGACAAATATGAAATTTTTAGTCTTTTTCATCTCTTTGGTGTTTTTTAAGCATCAAAGTCTGTTCAGGTTGGTAAACATGAGATGCTGATTTTTAAAGTTACCCTTGTAAACAGCTCATATTTAAAGTCGCCCCTTCCATCCACCACCTTACATAGATTATGTTAAGATGAACTCAGAGACTCGCCTCCATTTCGTAGACGTCCGTTCCCTGACTGAGCGGCAGGACGTCCTGTTTGGCCAGAGAGCAAAGTCTGCTGATCTCTGCGGAGAGGTGACCGCTCAGCTCCTGGAAAAAAAAAAAAATCAAAAACAATTCAACACTCACGCTTTTTGCAGTGGACATACAATTATCAACTGCTACCTGATTCCTACTATTCCTTTTATGTTTGAGGATGAGCTCATTGTGCGACCTCTGATTGGCCATCTCTCACCTGTTGACTTTAATATATTTAAGCTATTGATGCTTCTATTAAAGAAAGAGAGAGAGCTTAGAGAGCTTGGGCTGGGTTGGAAACTGCTAATGTGTGGGTCTGTAAAGCTCACTGTCCAGTATCACATTGTATGTGATATTGGACTATGCAAATAAATTTGACTTGACTTGACTTAAACTTGCCTAAAGAAGATCGATGGATCGAGACAGTCTATAAAATAGGCTTTGTGGTTGGTTGGTTTTCAAGGACTTGTGGATGCCCTGATAAATGGAAAAGAATATAACTGGGAGATCAAAAGCGGAAATGAAGACCAGACCTTTTAGTGTTGTTTTTATACAGGATTTATGCATGAAATGTGTGCACAATAGTAAACACACACTGGTTGGATTACAGAGTGTGTGTTGGAGCTTTCACCTGGTTTCTGATCCTCAGGTCTTGGTTTTCCTGCTGGCACTGACACAAGGCCTTCCTCTCTGCATCCAGAGCCTGGGCAAGATGACCGTTCTCCAGACACTTCAGAGAGAACTGCTTGGACAAAACCTCGAGCTCCCGCTGGCAGGAGGCCAGCTCCTCACTTCAAAAAAAACACACAACATGCGTGTATTTCACACTTAAGTGACCTTTCCATGTTGCTCTGCTGAAATGCAAAACATACATACATGCAGTGCACTGTTTTGTCTGTGAGCAGTTTATCCATCAGGTACAAATTACCGGAGGATTCCAAAAACTTAAATTCTGTCCAAATTAACTGTGAACAAAATGACAGGTAAAGTTTGTTTGTCTTCTCTGGATAGTGGAAGTCAGGAGTGTAAAATATCTCTGGAAAACATTTTATAAGTAGATGTACCTGTGTTGGCGGTAAATCTCTTCCAGGTCTGAGTTTCCTGTGCTGTTTTCTAACTGGAATCTCCTTTGCACTTCTCTCTCCAGCTCCAGTTGATGAGCGTTCTTGATGGCTTCAATGGCTGAAACAAGAGAAACAGGGATCAGGGAATCAAGTCTTTGCAACTTTCAAAATGTGAAAATTTAATCCCACAGGATTTAATCTCTAATCACAAAACACACACTCTCCTCACCTGTCACAGTAGCAGAGCTCTCTTCCTCCAGCAGTCTGTCTCTGTCCACCAGGAGGCGCTCTACTTCCTGTTGGTGTCTGCACTGCAGCTCCTCTGCAACCTTTTGATGCCATTCCTCCATGGCAGCAAATCCACGCTCACAAGTGGCCTGGATGTGCACAGGAGTCACATGTGACCTTCATAACATTAAGTATAAGAACGGTGTGTGTTAATCTGTTACAGCTATAATCCAAGGTTTTAATGGATAGATTTATTGTAATAATCCATGCTGGATTACATGCTGCCTGAGTGGATGATAAACTGAACACTGGACAATTTTGTGAGTTTGTTTGTCATGAAGACAGTCAGACTTAAAGCGAAAAATATCTTTACATATGTATTATACTGTATATTGGCAGCTTTGATCTTGCAATACTGACACTGGGTTTTGAAATATAAATCAAAACCTACCTTAAGCTTCTCCATTTCCATTTCATGTTGCATCTGAGCAGAGCTCATTTTTCCATCAAATTCTTCTTTTGTCTCGGCTGCAGAGACAGACAGCTGCTCCTCCAGCTGCTTCACTCTTCCTCTCAGCAGTGCAACTTCTTCCACCTCCAAGTCTGGACTTGTTTCCGTGTTGGATGCATCGCTCGGCTCAGTGTTTTCATCTGTGATCTGCTGGACGTCCCACTGCTCCACAACACTAGAAACAGGGATTTCCGTGCCGCTATGTGAGCACTCCTCTTTCTCTTCAGGAGTATACTTCTCTTCTCTGACTTTCTCTTTCTCCACTTCATCTGTGACACGTACTCCTCCTACCTGTAGCTCAGTATCTGTATCCAGTAGGTTTGTGTGCTCTGCCTGGTTAATCTCAGTGCCCAGTGAGCATGTTAGTTGTTTCTCCCTGTTCAACAATCTTGCTCTTAGCTCCTTGTTTTCCTCCATCAGGTCAACGCAGTTTCTGCATCTGACAGATGAGGTGAGCGGCCTGTGCTTGGCTTCTTCAAGTTCCCTCTGATGTTTTGAGTGAAGCCTGTTTATGTGACAGCAGTACAGAGCTTCAGTCGCTGCAGACTGAATGAAACTGGACCAGGGATGTTCTGAAATGTCACAAAGTCTGTCTGCCATCGGCTGGAGATCGTCTTGGGCAGAGATGGCAACAAAGGAGGCAATTTGTTTGAGCAAGGATATTTTCATCGCTGTGATATCTGTAAAATCCCCCCTCAAACTTGTATCTAAGTCACAAAGCTGGCTATTAAAATAAAACACCATCCTGTCTCCTTTCTCTTTGGTGTCTGATGCCATCACACTTGCAATATTCCCAATAATATCTAGCTCTTTCAGTGGATTGCTCTCAGAAATCTCCTCTACACTGGCCCTCTCACAGTCTGCGGAAGAATCTGCATCAGAAAATAGTCCATGACCAAAGAGCAGCATTTGTTTCTCTGCTATCATTTGTTCTGTTACCTCCCTGAGAAGTACTTCTATGGGTTTATCCTCGTTCAGCTGGGAGGGGTTTGCTTTCATTTTGCTCAGCAGCGTGCTCCAAAACGCTTCCTCCCACTTAAGCTGACTGATCACTGTGGGCTTCATTTCCTCATGCTCCCTTTCTGTTGATTTCATTACCACAACTAAATCCAACCGGTTAATCACCTCCAGTAATTTCCCCATGGCTTTCAACCTCATCACCATCCCTTCTACTACTTGCTTGATCCTTCCCTCACCTGAATCTGACCCGTTTCTGCTTGGCAACGTCTCTCTGTCTTTCAGCCTCTCCTTCTCTAACTCTTCATTCAGCCTCCTGATGCCAGCCTCTGCTTCTGCAGCTTTCTGGCTGGAAAGTCTCTCAGTCTCCTTCAGCTCTGTGTTCTGGGCCTGGAGTTCCCTGCACATCAGTTCTGACTGGTCGAGCTTCCTCTCCAGCTCTGTTAGCTTGGCCTCTGTAGCCTCAAAGCACCGAAGCAAGTATCCCTCTGCTTTCTTATCGCAGTGCCATGTGTCGGTTCTCTCCTGTGCAGCTTCCTCTGCTGGGACACCCAGGCCCTGCAGGGTATTTTCTCTCAGCTGCAGCAGCGCTTCCGTATCCCTCAGATTTTTCTCCAGAGAAGCGATCAGTGACTGGGCCTCCAGGAGCTGCTCGTTTCTCGTGCTCAGCTCCCTCTCCAGATCCTCTACCCTTGTCTGACTCAGTTGCTCCACTTCGGGAAGGTGATTGGTCTCATTGTACCTGTTGCTGAGCTCTGCTCTCAGGCTTTCTATCTCCCGGTCTGCCTCAGTCAGCTGGTTTAGCATCTCCTGGTTGCGCTGGTTTAGAGCCTCATTCTGGCTGGTGAGCAGTTCCATCTCTAGGGAAAGCCTCCTTATCGCTGCCTGGTCTGGAGGTAAATGTTCCTCTACACAGCAGGTTGGTGATTTCTTGTCTCCCTCACCAGGCTTGTCCATAATCAGTGAAGTTGAATTATATTCGCTGCCATTTATTTGTGTTTCTGAGCCAGAAACCTGCTGGTGGACTAAGTCCAGCTGATTTTGGTGGCTGGTTGTTTCACCATCAATATTTTCTCCTTCATTTTCAGACAGTAAGTGCTGGCTGTCTAACACAGGAGACAGTAAAGGTGTGGTTCTCATCACAGGGCAGTTAGGGAGCAAATCTCCCACTTGCTGTAAATTTCCCTCTGTGTTATGTAACCAGATGCTGGGTGTCTGGCATTCAATGACTTGCTGAGGTGTAAGGCTAAGCTCTTCCTGCATGTTCTGGCTGTGTTCTGTGTTCTGCTGCTGTAAGATCTCTCTGGTCTCTTTGTATAAATCATTCAAGCTGTGTGAGTGACTGTTAACTGGCTTTTCATTGGTTTCCAGTGGGCAAAAATTCACTTCAGAACTTAGTGGGGGGCCGAGCTTTGGAAAGAAAACAGAGAAAAAGGAAAATAAGGATTAGTCATTGAAATATTTAAATCACAGCATGATTGTTTCATCAAAAACTAAGTAAAAAGTGAAGCCATAAAGTCTATACTGCTTTACCGATGGGCAGACCTGCTGCTGATAATATCCTGCTGTACTCAGCTGAGCTTCCAGCTCTTGTTTGCGACGATCTGACTCTGCCAGCTGGGCTTTCAGATCTTCAGTCTTTAACGATAAGAACATCAAACAATTACTACAAAAGCTGCTCACATCCTCAACTTATAGTGACAAAATGATGATTTTGACAGGAGACATCCAGGTCTATGTCCTCGTCCTGTTCCAGTCCAGGTAGTAAACATGATCACGAACACGGATGAAACGGTATATTGGTATAGTTGAAACGCTGGTTTAAAGTACTCACCCCCTTCCTGTAGCTGTCCAGCAGCTTCTCCATCTCCATAGTGTCTTTGGCCTCAGTATAAAGGGGTACAGTCTTCTCCAGTCTGAAGACCGTCCTCTCTACTTGCTTCCAGCACTGTTCTATCTCTTCTTCCACTTTTTGTTGCGATCGAGGACTAAGCGCTCTGGCGTTGCTATCGGCTGTGTTATCTCCAATCACCTCCCAAGCCAGAGAGAATCCCAACATGCTCTCATACCTCCTCCTCCTCTCTTCCCTCCTTTTTCTTCTCTCCAGGTCCCCCAAATCAAATGAGCTTCGACCTTTAGTCCTCTGGGGATCTTGGTCCAGAGTCTTCTTGGTCAGAGGTCTAAACTCAGCCCAGTCAAATGTCTTGTAGCGTCCTTCCCGCCGTCTTTCCATCACAGTGGGTTTGGAGTTCTCCTCTCTCTCTGCTGGGACTTCAGTGGCGGGAGAGTCCTGAGTCACATCTGGTTTGGGGAGGACCTCAGGTGGGCCACAGGGGACATGATGGCCTGGCAAACTGTGCACAAGATTAAGGTATGATGAACAGGTGAAGAACGGGAGAATACAATAACACAGGGACATCATGATGTCACTAAAACTTAAATTATGGCAAAGGCATGCACATTTGCCCCCAAAACGTTAAATTTCAGTACAAGTGGAGGAAGATATTATTATTATGTAGCAGCTATTTTACCATAGCATATTTACCTGGCTACATCTGGAGCGTTAGCTGGATGTACGTTTCTCATCAGGGCCTGGATCCAGTTTCTGCGTATCCCTGCAGTCATTGCTGATAAAGTGTAGACATCCTTCTGGGTCTGTGGAAGGAAAAGATTTAATTAAATGTCTTTTTAATGCAGGTTTATAAGTTAAAACATAGAATTATCTGTTTAGTGAAGTCTTACGTGGATCTGAAAGCCATAGTTCCTCTGCACCTGGTACTCAGACACATGGTAACACTTTGTGAGGTCGATTTCCCCTTCAAGATGTGAAGCCTGAGAAAGCAGAAGAAATTTGAAATTGAACTTTTATAAGAACAACTAGAAAGAAGAACTAGAACTTTTAATGAAACAAAAATAAACATGCTTTGGTAAAAGGAAATAACATTTTAAAATGTACACCGTCAAATTTAAACAAAATATTTTAAAATGTAAAATCTAATTTAAATACCTCCTCTGCAATGGAGTCTTTGTAGTATCTCAGACTGTCAGTTGACAGGACAAACCAATATTTCTTCCACTAGAGGGCAGCAAACGTATGCAAGAAGTTGGCACAATTTCCATTTCACCACAATCATTTAAATCACCAATTATCTCTCCAAAATTTACCAATTTTCAGTTAGGAGACTGAAAATTTCTTACCTGATTCTCTTCATCCAACTTGACCATCCAACCTTTCTTGAAGTTAAGTAAATCTGGCTGTAAAGAAAATGTGCTGTAATGTACTGTATATATGAAATTATATGGAGGACATAATGTAATATGCTGTATAGATTTTGTAATTGAATATCAATTTACAATCTAAGTATCTACAAGTATAATCTAATGCAATTCTGATTCTGATGTAAGGAGTAAACAAGACAAACAATATGGGATGTAATGATCTGTACGGCCTCTAGAGGCTGCTAGAGGAGCTTTTAGATTTTTTGTCTTGTTTGACTTTTAGTTGCCTGTCTGCCTTTTGGAGCATGAGTGTATGAAGGTGCCTGATGTAGCTTTAAATGCATTTTGATACAAATATTCAGGATTTTATATTGGTGTTTGTTGAGTATGACTAATTACTATGAGTCTAAATGTGGTCACTCACAATCTTGACAGTCTCAGAAGTCCTGTGGTCCAAAGACTTTGCTCTTCGTTGAGGAGTGGGTGAGGCGAGCTGAGATATGTCTCCACATGACTGCAGCTTCTGGTAAAGGCAAAAAATATGTAATGTAAAATGATGCAATCGTCATTGATTAGAGACTATGCAGCTGCTTTCAATTGCTTAGTAGGACTGAACGAGAGCGCAACAACACTTTGAATACATAAAGACAAAAAGTCAAAATCAAATAAAATCACTTACAACACTGAAATTATTACATCTTTCATCACAATATTTGGTTTGATCAGAACCAGGCTTCCACTGATCAGAATGGGGGTTGATCTGTATGTGCCGCACGCATTCCATTGACCGGAGTAACTGATAGTCAGGATCCTTGGCAGAGATGTCAGCTGTAAGGATTAGGCCTGCTTTCGGGCACCACGGGGAGCTGAACAGGCTTTCTACAGTCACTGTTAAACTCTTACTCACATCACCAGTGAAGTGCACACGGTTGACTGGATTTGGATGTGGAATGCATGAAAAGGATTTCGAGGCTACACAATCTGTGATGCTCCGTGGCTTTTTGTCTTACATTTGAAAATGATGCTACAGTTCAAAAACTGAGTAAAGAATCCTGATGCTTCTTATTGTGTTTCACGCTGGCTAACAGGAGCTGGCTAACAGCATGCATCAGGGACTTTTTCAGGTCTACATTACACAGAACTAAATGAAACAAGGGTACCTTTTTATTTAGTTGAACCTTTCTGCTATTCCAAAAATTCAGTTTTCTTACTTGTGTAACCCTGTAACGAGGAAAAATGAGCACTTTAATCGATACAGAACATTCTTTGTATTTTTTCAGGCATTTATATTGAAAACTATCCAAGGACGCAAAACACGGTGGAACACTGAGCTCTGGCTGCAGTGAGAACTGCTTTTTTTTTTTTTTTCCCAAACAACCACTGAGTGCTGCACACAAAGTCTGTCCTCAGTTTTGTGAAGAAGCCTCCTCTCCCAAGGACAGGCAGGGGGGAGAGGAAGGGGACAATCCAGTCTTGGGAATCTCAGCCCTGGATCTGAATGCACTCTGGATGGATAGGCCCTTTTGACCTGCTCCTGCCTACAGAAACAATTGCACCCTAAGGCACATAAATCATTACATGGGATAAAATGTGCTGCTGATGTATTTAAAAAGGCAAATCCTTTGGAATGAGCCTGTGTGTTCAATCAAAGATTAGCAGCTGCCTTAAGCCCATACTGATGACCATCTGTGATGCTGATTCAGAATGTCTGCGATACAATACACACTTTCAGAGCTGCTTCCTACAGACGCTTCAACTTACTGTTTACGCTGCAGATTCTTGTTTTGTTTCACACACACACACACACACACACAGACGCTTTATTCACCTCCTTAATCACTACGGTCTCGTCTGACAACACACAGTGACTATTATTCACAAACAGATGTGCACTTGGAGAGGAGATGCAAATACAGGCAAAACTTTTTGAACTTCCCAGAATTTACAGAGTTCAGTTTAATATTGAAACCGTTTGGATCTTTGTTTTGGCGCGGTGATTAGTCAAGCCTAATAACGGAGATTCTAGTCATGACTCAGCAGAGGCCGTGTCCTTGAGAGACTGTGCTCCCAACATTATACAGACTTTTGTTGAGGTTTTGGACTCCTGGAAAATGTCTGTCGGAAAAAAAAGGCTGTTTCCCGGATTACAACACACAACAGGGAGGCAGACTGAATGCCTTCAGGGCATCAAAACCAGTTCTGTTCAAAAACAAAACACAGCAGCGAGTGAATCACCGCCTCTCTCCCACCTGCTGACACATGCACCCACTCACACAGGCAGAGGAAAAACACGTCTCAACAAAGCCCACCGCAGCAGGATTGACTCGTCCACGCGTTTCATGCCAAACTCTCATCACTTGCCTGTCAGCCCCAAACAAGGATCGAATAAGATCTATAAAAGATGCAAAGACTGGAATGATTCAGCATCCTTCCCAGTGCATGCACTCAGACTGAAAGTCATAAACACATAAACATTCCCACTGTGGAATGTCAGAGGAGTGTTTCTTTCAGCCTTCCACAGTGTACAGTCAAGTTGGAGTTTTATCATTAAAGTGACGTCTTTCTCTGAATAACACCTGGTTATATGAGTCATGTTCAAACCAGCCCCAGAAAACCAGATGGATACAGGGACTGCTATTAATAATGATGAAATAATATTAAATTCATCGGTGTTACTTGATGAAAACTGCGATCATATGGTAGCAAAACGACTGCAGTTCTGGAAATGTGGTTTCATGTTGGTACGGATGAATCCAGGATTACACTTGTGTTGATATCTACCTGTAAAGACAGTTTCTCTGTCGCGGCACTATATAAAGTTGAAATCTGCAGGTTTATTGCTGAGGACCCAAGGACGTAATTGAATTGAGCTGTGCTGGTAAAAAGTAGTCCGCGTGGCAGGATACGCTCAGCTCAGTTTGAGAACCGCTCATCCAAACAACTTAACGCGCAACACTGCATGTCCTTGGGTCCTGAGTAATGAACCTGCCAAATTTCAACTTCATACAGTGCTGGGTTCTAGAGATGTTGGTGCCTCAGACAGAAAGACAGACAGAGATTTCTGCCTTTAGAGTCAGATTAATAGATTAAAGGTGCTGTTAGCTGCTAATAAATGTCTTTAAAATAAAATTATTTTATGTCAAAATGCATATTTTAAAAAGTACTTAGTGTTTCCCCAAAATGATACTATCAGGTGCTTACACTATCTGTAAAAAAAAAAAAAAAACCTATAATAAATAAGTAAAATAGGAAAAATGCTGCAATAGAATAAATTTTGACACAAGTGCTTCTGTAGCATTAAGCAATACCACCAATGCAATTAAATGCAAAAATATGACCCCTGTAATTATTAGATAAAGGAATAATCCACAACATGCTGTGCAGTTATCGAAAAATAACAAATCACACAAAAGTTAATTACCTAAGCAGAGTCTGTAATTTTTTTATAGCTGCACAGGTCAGAGTGGAAATTTCTGTTTATGGCATTAAATTTGTCAACTTTGGAATAAATGTTATTTCTTCACCCAGTAAGAGGTTGATAAAAGGCTGTAAAGTGAAAATTCACAC
Source organism: Lucifuga dentata (assembly GCA_014773175.1). Lineage (NCBI taxonomy): Eukaryota > Metazoa > Chordata > Actinopteri > Ophidiiformes > Bythitidae > Lucifuga > Lucifuga dentata. The sequence goes on from VXCM01000560.1 coordinate 326,981, forward strand.
CCTTCAGCCAATCAGAACTGAGTATAATGCTGAGTAATGCTGCGTTCATTGTACCTCAGAACTGGGAAGCCGTAACTCCATTTACAATCACACTTCAAGCTAAACAAAGTGGGAGACAACATGAACGCTTCCATAAAACCTTTTGTTCTGTTTGCTCTGTTGGACAAAAAGAAGCTATGTTTTAACATTTATGAGCTATTTACCTTTTTAAAACAGCTACTGCATCACCAGTCTTATATGTTCAGCCTGTTACTGTGTCTGCTGATTGACTTAAAGAAAATGCTTCTAAATGTTTATTTTTAAATAGAGAACTATATTGAAGTAGTATAGCCATACTGAAATTACTGAACTGAACTCGGGGTTGAGGAACCTTAGCCAACTTTCCGTGTAGGAATTTTGAGTTGATTTTCTTTGACTTTTCCTTTTGGACCTTAGAAATTCAGAGTTCCAAGTTTGACTCAAATGCAGCATTTAAAGGACCATACCAGCAACTTTGCATGTTTGAGCTTAATATTGTCAATTTTCATACATGTAAGGTTACTGAAAATCATTTCCCAAAGCATACTACTGGAATGGCAAATTAAAAACATTTTTCTGACCTTCCAGACCACCATTTGTCTCAGTTCATTCTGGTACGCTATTAAAATCAACTTGTTAAGACTTGAAATGTTCTTGGGATAGGTAATCCATTATTGCAAACAAGACATATATTCAGGTTTTTTCCGAAGTTAGGTAATTTTAGCTTTTAAATGCAATAAAAAGCGCAGAGTGAATGTATGTCTCCACTGGGAATATAGTCCCAAAAGAAGACCTGCATTTATCAAAAAATTTAAATGACTGTGACTTCATAAGGCTGCATAACTATTAGCAGCGTAAACATTGATTTTTAAGGTGGGTGTATCACTTGAATATTTGATTTTGAAAGATTAAAAGATTTTGCAAAATATCAGGAAAGCTGGAATACGGTTTTATTCTTTGGGAAATGATTGTCAGTAACCTTACGTGCATGAAAATTAAATATATTACACTCAAACATGCAAAATGGCCGGTATGGTCCTTTAAAGTTCTAGTGATGGCTACCTCTTGCTTGCTGGTGCGAGCCTCACTCCTGCCCTTCCTGGAAATGGTTGTTTCCCCTTCCTGCTCTTTCCCAGCAGCTCTCGAACCTGTCGGCTCCAAACCCAGCAGCCTCTCCGCTGCACCGTGATGGCTGGAAAGCATGAACAACAGGTTAGTGAAAACATTCACTGGGGAGGGACTCGGTGAATGCGTGGCTTCCCTGAGCCCCCTCACACACAGGTGGGCTCTGACATCATTTCCACCAGCATAACACTGAGAAAGACAGCTCCATAATGGACTCCAAGCAGCACCTGTACAGCAGAAAAGAGCCTGAGGATGCTCTGAATGTCACAACTCCCATTGTTGCTGTTGAGAGACAAAATAAGAAGTGACATCCTTCCCACTGATGCCAAATGTGTTTGTGTAAAAGGAGAACAGGTATTACATGGACCAAAACCCCAGAATAACCTGATATTATGTATATATAACTGTCAAAAAGTGCCACTGGGTAAATGTGGGTTTCAGGTAATCTTCTGCAACAGAAAGAAAGATCAGTGGACATTAGTCGTGAATTTCTGTGTGAAATGTGTGTTACAGAAAGTTGAAGTAACGTGATTTGACGTTAATATAAAAGAGAGACATTTCAGCAGTTTAACAGACCATCTCTACTTGAGCAGAATATTTTAGTAACCTTTGTAACCTGGCGGGTTCAGACAACCCTATGCCCTGAAAATAAACTTTAATCTTAAATTTGCTTCTCTGACAGGCAGGCAGACAGTCAGCAATAAGGTCCTGAGAAACAATGCCGTAGATATCTAATTACACCAGCGTTTTGGAATTTCTGGCCTTATTTGGGGGAGGATAAGTATTTAGTGTTTTTGTTTCCCAAAAAGGCAATGAGTGAGGTCTGAGATACTCTCCTCACATGACCATGTGACATACTGCTGGGGCACAAAATGGGAGGGTTTCTTTAAGCTAAATTTATAAATGCAACAGTCAGATCTCTAATGGAGGGGTAGAGCGTGAGCCTTTGATCTGGTGTTTAGCGGTGTGTGATGGCTGTTCGGTTTTATACGGAGGGAAGCAGTGAAGCATTGGTTGTCCTTTGTGCTAATTGCTTGCACATTGCTCCTTTTTCCTCTGCCAAGCCTGCTTAAATGGCTGTTAGTGTTACCGGCAGATTACATGCAAACATAAATAAAGACTACTACCAAACACAATGTATAAATGAGTTACGCTAAAACTGGTTGGATATCGCTAAACCCTCCTCTGTTAACTTCTCACCTTTCATCCTCTCTCTGGTTCTTGTTGTTTGCTGAAGTTTGCATGCTGTTTGGCTCAGGCTCAGCCGGCCGGTCGTCACTGTCAGGGCTGGTGCTGCCGCTGGTCACCAAATCCAAGGAACGGACTGAGCTGCTGAAACTGCTGGAGCCATCTAAGGCCAAAGACTCGCTGGAAACCGAGCACAGGGAGCGCGATGTGTTACCTGATATAAAAGAGAGCAACAGAAGAGTTCAGACTGGATGTAGATACACTGCTGGAAGTCCAATTTGGATTTTATTTTCAGCTGACTTTACTGTGTATTATTATAAACTTACTGTACAGTGTCTCTCCTCTCAGATATCGCCTGACCTCCTGAGAGAACTGATCAAATTCCCTAACTTTCCCTGACATTTCACAATTCCATGATATTCCACAAATTCAATGACCAGTGGGAACCCTGCTTGTTCAACAATCCTGACAGAACACCATTCATTAAGAGAGACTCCGTGTTTGTTCTCCTCCTTGTTGGCTCTCAGAGGACCCTTGTCTAGAACCTCCATCGCTCTAATGAAACAGCCTATAGGCACAGTCAGCAGGAGTTAATCCAAGCCTTTATTACAAGATCTTTCCAGACCTGCAATAAGTCTGACGCCAGACGCAAACTGGTGTCCACTTCTGTCACATCACATAGTTTTAGTTTAGAGGAAGTACCTTCCCTGTGCATCCCACCAAGCCTGTTAGCACTTGTTAAAGAGGTCTTTTATAGCTATTTTCTGACATTTGGCTTTTATGATGCCTGAAGGTTAGAGACACAAGTTTCCGTCACATCCTCCAGTGTGTGTTTTTGTGCGTGTGTGTGTGTCAGGCTGTGTATTTATACAACTACTTCTTCCTGCTAAAACAGAAACTCCTCCTCCGTTCCCATGAACAAAAATCTGTGTACAGTCAACATGCCTTATTTAACAAGACTTAAATGTGATGTATAAATAAAAATGTGTTTGAACATCTGCACAGAGTTAGGTCAATATAAGAGGACAGGAAATGGCTGCGAATGGCTGATGGACATGAAAATCCGGGTGTCCCCTTCGCGCATGTGTGTGTGTGTGTGTTTTGTGTTTTGTCTGTCTGCTGCACCTGCAGGGCTCTGCTCTGGGCCCAGGGGAGCTGTGTCTGTGACAGTCCAGATCGGGGTCATATCCGCTTCTCTGTCCTGCTGGTCTTCCTGCCACAAGCTGGAGCCGGGTTCTGCAACGCTATCCACTGGCGGAAAACACAGTTCAGTTGCAGCCATCTTTGCTGGACTGGGTTCCTGATGACATAAAGGCCATCCAACATTAAGTTATGAGTAATACTTGAAGCGTAAAGCCTTGCTAGCAACCTAGAGGCTACAGCATTCAGTAACGATCAATAACAAAAGGTTGGACAGAATGGACAACGGGATAATTTGTCCTGACAATAGCGCTAAAGGAAAGATCATGGGGTCAAAAAGCTTCCCATGGTATCATGATTTTGCACATTTAATTTGCAATCAGCCTATGAGATAATGAGTTCATCCTATGGGGAAGGAACATGAACGTGTTTGGAAAATTTCATGGTAATCTCCTTATTAAATTTTGATTACTGCCGTGTTTAAGCAGTGCAAGACAAAAAACTGAAGGGTTAACAAAAATAGGATTCATCCTCTGGGGACCATGAATATCCAGAGCAAATTTCAAACAAATCTGGCCATTAGTTTTCAATATGCTTTGTCAGAAAAGGTGCCTATTAGAAAGAAATGTTGACCTGCTGCCACTAAGCAAAAAAAGGGATGTTTACCAAAACCATTAGGAATCATCCTCTGGAGATCATGAATATTCTTCTAACATCTATAAGGTACCTCATTCTGGATGCTATAAAGAACATTATAAAGAATGCTATAATCTGATGAGGCATTTTCTTTGCTACCTGGTTGGCTACAGGTTCCACTTTGCGTTTCTTCTTCTGATTCTGCTTGTTAGCGCGTGGATACACTGAAAGCTGTTCGCTCCACCTGATGAAAAAAATCCAGAAACAGCAGACGCCAGATGTTAGAAATTAGGAAGGATTTGGGAAACCCTTCAATGATCTTTGAGGTAGGTTTCACTGGTTTTCTTTGCAAAATGAAGAATGGCTCTTAGAGGTAATAAGTAAGACACCAGATAACCATAAAACACCTGCAGCAGGATTACAGGACTCTTGATTAATAACAATGAATCTTTGCTTTCAAAATTCACTTCACACTCAGCTTAAAGGCTCATTCTCAGACAAAAATATGACAAATCAGTACTATTATTCTGGTATTTTACAACATGGAGATACATTAGCTGTTCACTAGATGTTTTTATTGGATCTGTGTGCTCCTCCTCTCTGTTTTGAAAATGTGACTTCACTGTCTGGATCCATTACAGGTTGTCATAATTTATAGAAGAGCTAAACCTTCCATGTTGTTGTAAATTCTACTCCTTACCAGTAAGTGGTCATTTAACGTCATAATGCCTCTTTAGTTTTTTTTATAAGTAAAGGACCATACCACCCATTTTTGCACGTTTGAGCCTCACATATTCAATTTTCATACATGTAAGGTTACTGACAATCATTTCCCAAAGGATAAAACCATATTTCAGCATTCCTGATATTTTGCAAAATCTTTTAATCTTTCAAAATCAAATATTCAAGCAATACACCCACCTTAAAAATTGATGTTTCACCTGCTAATAGTTACGCAGCCTTATGAAGTCACGGCCGTTTAAAATTTTTGATAAACGCAGGTCTTCTTTTGGGACTATATTCTCTGGTGGAGACATACATTCACTCCACGCTTTTTACTGCGCTTAAACACTAAAATTACGAAATTTCGAAAAAACCTGAATACATGTCTTGTTCACGATGATGAATTACCTATTCGAAGAATGTTTCAAGTGTCAACAAGTAGATTTTAATAGAGTACCAAAATGAACTGAAACCAGTGGTGGTCTGGAAGGTTGGAAATTTTTTTTTTTTTTTTTTTTTTTTTAAAACACATCATTACAGTAGTATGCTTTGGGAAATTATGTAATGTTACGTGTATGAAAATTGAATATATTTGGCTCAAACATGCAAAATGGGTTGAATGGTCCTTTAACTCATAGAAGGTTGGTGCAGTGAGAAGTTAGAATAGTTCTTACTCATTATATTTATAGTATTAAGTATATAATTCTGGTTAGATTAAGTGGGTTTTTGTATCAGATGGGGGTTCGTGCTGCTCTAATGTGGTGATTATTTCTGAATCTTTAATATGGAGAAATTTCAGAGCCCCAACCCTTGGATATTAGAATGTGAAAACCATTATTACTGACCCATTTATGATCTCTTTATTGTCGCCACGGATAAATATTTCCTGCTCTGGCGTCACGATACAAAGTGCATTTCTCTGGCCAGTCCTGGGCTCTGCGTCGATGACCTCTGTACACAGGTTCATGTTCACGGTCCCCTGCGGCAAAGTGCTGGTCTGCAGGACAATTACAGCATCTCAATTAGTGTCAGAGCGCTTTGCTGGAGTCATAAAGTCAAATGACGATGATGAGAATGCAGATGAATGAGAATTAAACAGAAAGTAGCTTGTGGTGTTAAGCGTGGAATGAAAGAGATGGAGGAATGTGATTTGAGGAGATCAGAGAGAGAGAGTAATGTGTGCATTAGAGGACACGCTAAGCCCAAATCATCTGCTGTGGTTCTGCAAACAACATCTGGCCTAAAGATGCCTGCTAGATCCCAACATACTGTAAATGTGGATGCATACACAGCGCAGAGCGGCGCTTACACTGCTGCTTGGTATGTTTTGTGTGTTAATGTTGAATTTGTGTGATAGTTTTACTACATGGCAGGTTTCTTACCAGCTCATCCAGGGCAAAGGTCAGGCTGCCATGTTCATACATGATAAAGAAGCGCCGCTGCCATTTCTGCCATTTAGAGACAAAACCAAATCGCTGCAATGTTATTTTGCATTTGGACAAAGCTGAATGAGTCAGTATTTTCACTTTAACCTACCCTTGATCTCTGCATCGGGTTGTCAAAATCCATTCCCTCCGGGGCCAAGCAGAGCCAGCCGCCATAGATTGGTTTTGCCTGCCAGTCATGAGGGAAAAACATAAACCAGTCAGTCAGCGTTCCATATCTTTTTCTTCTCAGGGAGTATCATATTGTACACTAGTGCTCATTTATGAATTTGAGTCTATGTAGCATTTCCCACAGGCTGAGAATTTACTGTATCTGTTGTGGGCCCCCTCAACTCAAAAGTCAAAGCAATGCTGCATTTACAAGATCATCTCTGATTAGAAAAGTTATTCTTCCAATCTGATTGACTGCATATAAAAGTGCGATTTTGCACAAATTTCAGTCAGTCCACACTTTCAATTGTTTTTTACACAAACTTCATTTTGTCCAACTATCCAACGGTGACCTGGAACTAGATTTAGATCTTCTGAAATGTTATATGAATATTTTTTGTGAATCTGGCACAAAGTTCTTACTGGATTAAAGGAAGAAGATAAATAAGGCATTGTGCTCTCTGCTCTCCCCAAATGCACTGAGACGTTTTGATGCCCTGCCAAGTGATTTGACTCTGAGTCGGAGAACAGGGGGAAACAAATCCTTTCTATCATTTCTGCAAACTCAGGGGGATAAAGGAAATACAAAAAGAAACTGTACAGTATTTACAAGATCACAGACACTACATGATATTTAAGCATGTAACAATAAAAACAATAAAAAGATTTGACTTATTTACAAAGACTGTCAGAGTAATTCCGTGCATATGAGCTAACTGGTGTGCGGTGTTTACAGGTTGAGCAACACCACTGAAATTACAGGGAGAGCAAGAGCAGTAATAACATATTTTAACAATGTGTGGCATGTACAAAACTGTCATGATAGGTTCCTTTCATCACCCTGACAATACACACAGCAGTCTTTACTCTTTTCAGGGGGGTAACCAGTGGCTTCCTGTAGGACATGCAATATCTACATACCAAATTTTCAATTCTGAGGAAATGTCTGGTTGATAAGTCAATTAATCAAGATCAAACACGGATAATTGTTAATGATTTAATTTATATAGTTATCAAAAGTCTAAAAAAAAATAGTGGCTTCATTTTGCTGTTGTTGCTCTTCAGTGCTGCAGATCAACTTTTCAAACGAACAGGAGAAATCAGAAGATATTCATAATATAACAACTTTTTTCCACCTTTATTTCCTCCCTTTCACCAGTCCTTCAGTTATTTAACATATTCTTAATATATGAACTTCTTCAGTTATTCGTCACATTTCTTATGTACCAACCTTTTCAGGTTATTGAACATTTTCTTAATATGCAAGCTTCTCTTATTGAATATAGCTATAGAGAAATTTATTCAGCAATTTAACTAATATATGAACTTCTTCGGCTATTTAACATATATCCATTCCTAATATACCAATTTTTGCAGTTGTTAAACATTTTCACAGTACACCAGCTTCTTCAGTTATCAAACATATCCTGAAATTCTACATTTTCATGTGATTAATTGCAAATATTTGACCAAAAGTAAAGGTTCGCATTCATGCTAGTTTGGGAGAAACGATTTAAACAAAACAAACAGCTAATTAGTCAAATGATCATCACAAACAGCAACAGACAATCCATACTTTGAGCGTGGAAAAAGCAGATTTTTGTGTCGGATTTTTATTTTTCATGAATTAAGTTAAAACAAAGACATGGCTAAATCAAAAGTTTTACTCTCTCACAAACTAACTGTTTAATTTATGCATTAAGTGAACGGCAACGTTACCTGTTCCATGTCATGGTCGTTGAGCAGATGCAGCTCCCGCGACTTGAAGCAGTTTTGACATTTACTTTTATTAAAAATGTTGGCTTGGAATTTGTTACAGGGACTCGCAGCCTTTTCCGCTGACATGTTTCAGTCAGCGCTGTTCTCCTCTGTGGTCAAACCGAACTCAAACCTCTCTCTCCGGGCACTCTGCATTGAATGGACCGTTTTATCCCGGAGGAGCATCTGTCAAAGCCGAAGCTGGGCTCGAGCGTCAAGTCACGAACACACAGAGAATGACCGTTTTATTTCCGGTTGCCACCTTCAAAATTAAACATCATTAGTACACAAACTGTAGGCGTTGGATAATGTTAGTTCTTTTACTTTGAAGGACAAACTGACTTTCTCGTGATTCTTTTGAAACAGCAAACAGACAACAGCGCCCTCTTCTGACCAACGCAGAAATACAAATGTAAAAATAAAAAAAAGCACAGCAAAGTAATTTCAACTCATGACAGTAAAGCAATCAAAATTCATATTGTAATTAATATAGATATTTAATATAAATAGGTTTCCAATAATTGCTGAATTTACTGCTGTCTTTAATACTTTGCAAGAGTAAAAAAAAAAGAAAAACAAATACTTTGCAAGAGAACAGCCGCTTACTTTACTTACTTTATACTTCTTTTATTTACTTAATTCAGTTATTTACAGATTGCTTTTTGCTTTTGAGCATCAAAAATCAGGTATCTGACCCATAAAGCCACTTATTCGAACCATATTTTACCCTAGTATTACTATGTAACGGTTAAGAAAGTTTTAAATTTAAAGGATCATACCGGCCATTTTGCATGTTTGAGCCTAATATATTCAACTTTTATACACGTAAAATTACGATCATTTCCCAAGCATACTGTTGGTACAGTGAATTAAAAAAAAGGTTTCCTACCTTCCAGGTCGCCATTCTGGTATGCTGTTAAAATCAACTTGTTGATACTTGAAACGTTCTTGGGATAGGTAATCCATCATTGTGAACAAGATGTATATTCAGGGTTTTGCTGCAATTTTTGCTGCATTGAAGTCTGTAGTGAATAACTGACAACAGGAAGCATTTTCAGGTCACTCCACGCTTTTTATTGCGCTTAAAAGCTAAAATTATGGAACTTCAAAAAAAAAAAAAAAAAAAANAAAAAAAAAAAAAAAAAAAAATGAATATACATCTTGTTTGCGATGATGGATTACCTATCTCAAGAACATTTCAAGTATCAACGAATTGATTTTAATCATGTTCCAGAATGAACTGAAACCAATGGCGGTAGAAAAAAAGGTAGAAAAAAAGGCAAAAAGGAAGGCAGAAAAAAAAGTTTAATTCACCGTTCCAGTAGTATGCTTTGGGAAATGATTGTCAGTAAAGTTAAGTATATGGAAATTGAAAATATTAGGCTCAAACATGCAAAATGGCCGGTATGGTCCTTTAAGTTTGTACAAAGAAAAAAAATTCCCAGACTGACACAAGCATTTATTCAAGGCAATGGCAGTGGTCGGGATTATACAAACTAAAAATGCTCAAAATTTTTGGCCATCTAAAAATGTATAAAATACAGTAATTGTTATCATTTGATATGTTGTAGTTTATTACACTAAAATACAATTTGAATACTCTGAAACAGAGCAACTTGTTTGCTGTATCTCAAGACCTCGTAATTTTCTTAAATAATTTCTGACATATTGTTTGGATATATTATATTATTTTATTTGTGCTTGAAGTCTTCAAGCAGCTAAAACATATTATATAATGTGAGATGTGAAAAAAAAACACACACATTAAAGCTAAAAAAATTCATACAGTACTGTATGATCTACAAAATGTAAAGGTGCAATTTATAGCATAATTTCCTTCATTTTTCAAAATCTCACCATGATTTAATTTTGACAAGATTTCTCATTTTGACAATAAATAATGGAATTCAAGTCAATTGTTGTTAAGACTATTACCAGATATATGTTTTTGTCAGACACAACGCTTCCTACACTCTCTCGTGTCCCCGACCAATTGGATTTCCTACTCATGTTTAGATATTATTTAATATTTACAAAATGACAGCTGTCAAGGAATGTCCTTTAATATTTTCTAGCAAAATGTATCTTTTCTTTTCACAAAACAATTAAACATTTGCTAGCCTATATAAGCCATACAGGTTATTGATTAAGCATTGTGTACAATTAATGAACATTATTATTTGACAAATATTGGAAAATATTAGGAAGAATTTAATAAATAAATACTAAACAATATTCAGTTTTCTTTTTTTTTTCATAGCCACACAATAAATATTATAATGGCCTCTTGAATCTAGATCTAAAATAAAGTTTTCATCTCACACAGAAATAAATGCTTGTGCTCAGGAGGAAAATCTAAAGATGTGACTATTTTTTTTTCCATATAGTGCATACATAAACAGCTACTCTGGCACTGTCAGGCAGTATTAGTTTACGTTAAGATATATGTGACATTCATTCTACTGCAAATGTAATATAATATATACTGCAATCTCTTCTTTTTTCTTTATTTAGAATGAGATCGGTTCCATGTGCAGATGTTAGGCTAAAGCTGGGAGTTAGATATTCCGTACAGAAGAAAAACTCTGGAGTCCAGTTCATTATGTCGGAGATGTGGTATGTGTAACAAAAAGTCTTTTCCGGGTCTAGCCTCTAAGGAAAACTTCACAACATTCAGTGAAGTAAAGAAATGGACGAGAGCAAAGAATCGATGGAATCTGTGCTTTCAAAACTCGTGTCTGTGATACATATCTGGATCGTAGTACTTGGTCACCACCACTCTGTTGGCAAACTTGCGGCCAGTGAGGGCTTGCATGGCTTTCTGACAGTCTGCAGCGGAAACGTACTCCACAAAGATCTGGAACAAGAAAAAAAAAAAAAAANAAAAAAAAAAAAAAACACAAAGTTTAGCAGGTGCTGAATTGTACAACACTGAGATAAATATGTCACTTTTTAAATAAATAAATTAAAGCCTAACCATCAAGATTCCAAGCACACAAAAACTCCTACTTCCTTACATATATGTGTATCTACAAAGTACTAAAAATGATATAGAGACTGAAGCTTAAAGGACCATACCGGGAATTTTGCAAGTTTGAGCCCAATAAATACTACTCTCATACATGTTACATTACTGCCAACCATTTTCCAAAACATACTACTGGAGAAGTAAATATTAGAATTGTTTTTCCTACCCTCCAGACAGTCATTGGTTTCAGTTCATTCCAATATGCAATTAAAATCAACTTACAGAGACTTGAAATGCACTTTAGATAAGTAATCCATCACAGCCAACAGCATGAAGAAGTTGCTTAATTTAATCTGTCCAACACAGAGCTACAGGGAAGAAAATATATAGTCCGCCAGGGAATACAGTCCCAGGAGGAAAGACTATATTTTACAGAGAAAACAACTGTGTCTTTGCAATCGTGCATAAGAGATAGCAGGTGAAATTTACGGTGAGTGTATCAACTGAACATTTGATTTTGAAACAGTGGATTTTAGGGGATTTTGCAAAGTATAGTTTTATGCTTTGGAAAATGATTAGCAGTAACATGAAATATATATGGGTAGTATTTATTGGAGTCAAACATGCAAAGCTATCGGTATGAAACAAATTTAATTCACCGTTCCAGTAGTATGCTTTGGGAAATGATTGTCAGTAATGTTACGTGTATGAAAATTGCATATATTAGGCTCAAACATGCAAAATGGCCGGTATGGTCCTTTAAGTCGGCTTTCTCAGTACCAAACAATGAAAAGTTAAGTTTTGTTGTGACAAAAGCTCAACTGAGCTGAACAAATTCTCAAATCCTGTTAAGTTCCAAAGCCTCCAGAAGCTGCATAATCGACCATGGAAAGCAAACGTTCACTCCAAACACACAGGACTCACCTTTCCACAGCCGGGGACTTCAACGCCATCTACAGGCCGAGGGATCTCGATGGAGCGAACGCTGCCGTACTTGCAGCACTCCTCACGGATGTCTTCCAGGATCTCCTCGTAGTCTTCGTCGTCCACCAGCTCCTCGGGCATCACCATGTTGAGAAGGCACAGCACCTCAGTGGGCATGCCCGAGTTCTGTAGCCTCTGCAGCCCAGGAACCTGCAGGGTTACTGGGGTCTCGACGATGGAGGTCTGCAGGTGGAAAGGGGGTTCAGTTCATATAGTGTAATATAAAGAATTAATGTAAAGAACTCCAGGTGTTGTATTTTTACACATTAATATCAAAGTTTAGTGATGCATTACTATAATTACTATAAAGAAAGGAGACAAGCTCGAAACCTGATAATTCATAACTGAAACCTGATGCTTCCTCCCTTAGATTGTGCAAGTTTTAAGAGAATTTCAAAAAAGAAATCAGTGTTTTGAGGGTGACAACTACATTTTACAAATTAAAATCCATCTTCATGCTTCACTGCTGCTTCCCACTTCATATGCAAATTATATCCATAATTGAATGAATGTGGCTGCTTTGTCCACGTTGTCTTTAATGTCCTTATCGCGTAATCCTGATATTTTAAGGCTACGCCCCCTCTATACCTCAGTCAAGGCAGAAAAACATGTTTTGATGTATTTCAGATCTTTTCTAAACTTTAGCCATTTCCGTAAAATATTTGAATGGAAACTTCTTTTATCTCCTACTTTATCTGTTACGTTTTCAAAATGAAGACATATTTCCCATAAATCCCAGTGCTCCTGCCCCCTGCTTCTGCCTGGTTCTTCATCTTTGGCATTAATGGAGAAGACAAACATTCTGAAAGTTTTTTTTTCCACTGACCTTTCACTTCCACCAACTGCAACTCTAAGAAAAGTTTGTGCTGGAGGAAAAATACCCGTATATTGCAGCACAAAATGTAAAACTGATGGTATTGTTTGTTTATAGTGATGTTAAAATGCTAAATACAGACTCTTTAAAGGCGCTAAGGGATAAAAGGAATCCTACTCACAGGATTGGTGCTTTTAGCTCCCACGCTAGCCCTCTGCACGATGAGCTTCTTGTCGCCAAGTTGCATTCCATTGAGCCCAGCCACTGCCTGATGAATGAACACACACACACACACACACACACACACACACACAAACCTCTAAGAAACAGCTTCATCAACATAGCGTACAGTTTTCATCCAGAATAACAGTTTATCCTGACCTGATCTGTGGCGCTGATGTCTACGTATTCACAAAAGGCGTAACCCTTTGACAGTGACGTGGCACTGTCCTTCACAAGATTGAAAGCTTTGAGCGGCCCAAATGACGTCAAGAGCTCCTTCACCTGCACGACAGACGATGAAAAACACGCTTGAGACCAACCACATGTCAGTTCCCACAACCTACTGAGTGAATTCTAAATGTCCATTTGTATCATGGTGGAGACTGAAAAGGCGTGTTTGGTATTATGATTAATGGAAACAAACTGCACAGAATTCTGTATATTTTGCTAAAGTAATTTGTATATTTGTGCATTTAATAATTTTATCAGTCTTTCAAACAGATTTTTGTATCACTGATTTAGGAAAACAAAAATATAGCAAGACTTATTCATGTGTTTTGAGGGTTGAGAGACGTCAACAGGAAATGCTCAGGATGGGAGACGATCACTTACAAGAGCAGAAATATTCTCATATATTCATATTCGGATTTGTATCGAAGCAAATTATGAGAAGACAAAACAGAAATTAAATGAAACTTCAAGGACCATACCAGCCATTTTGCATGTTTGAGCCTAATATATTCAATTTTCATACACATAACGTTACTGACAATCATTTCCCAAAGCATAGTACTGGAAAGGCAAATTAAAAATGTTTTTCCTACCTTCCAGACCACCATTGGTTTCAGTTCATTCTTGTACACTATTAAAATCAACTTGTTGGTACTTGAAACGTTCTTGGGGTCATCATCATCGTGTGTATTCAGGTTTTGTTTTTTTTTTTAAGTTACATAATTTTAGTGTTTAAGTGCAATAAAAAGCGTGGAGTGAATGTATGTCTCCACCAGGGAATATAGTCCCAAAAGAAGACCTGTGTTTATGGAAAAATTTTAACAACCATGACTTCATAAGGCTGTGTAACTATTAGCAGGTGAAATATCAATTTTTAAGGTGGGTGTATGAATATTTCATTTTGAAAGATTAAGAGATTTTGTAAAATATCAGGAAAGCTAAAATACAGTTTTATCCTTTGGGAAATGATTGTCAGTAACATAACATGTATAAAAATTGAATATATTAGGCTCAAACATGCACAATCGCCAGTATGGTCCTTTAACTTTAGAGGATATCAAAATATTGGATTTTATTCTATAGTGCCAACTACATGCAAAATGCTCCAGAACAGTTAGATAATATGATTCTTACCTTTACTTTTAAAACTAAAACACCCCACACACACACACCACTACCATAATCCCCAAGCCTGTTCTAATCAGCAGTCCTTAATCCACAATCCCTGGGTCCTAAACGCGCTCCAAAAGCATGATGGGAGAAAGAAAGTAGGCAGTAAGGGAGGGCTGCTGGCTGGGAGTGCATCCATGTGAGGACCAGAATGTCTTACTTGCCTTGTGTTACATGTTGGCATGGCAGCAGTAGATCAGTACTACTGAACAAATTATGAGCGCAGACTTAACGATCTTACAGGCCCCTAGCTGGGGACAAAGTGGGGGAACAAAAATGAAAGAGCTGTGAGTATCAACGCAGCAGCAGTGACTGCAAGAATTAAAGAAATAAATCAATGAATAATCAACACCAATTAGAAGAAATGAGATAGAATGGACAGTTAGAATCAAATTCACAGCATCACAGTGTAAACGTACACCATCTGGCCACCTCAGAGCAGAGATGTGAAAATGTTTAATCTGTGCAAGTATTGTCCTCGATTTTGTCAGCGTAATTTTCTGCCAACTTTAACTTCAGATATTCTTAAAGGAAAAGTCCACCGTCGAGACTTTTAATCCTAAATGATCTTAGACTGGATTTTTCCTTATACTGACTTAAATGAATTAGGAGCAGCATCAGAAAGACTGACATTTATTAAAGATGCTGATGAGGAGAATTTGACCAGTGTGTTAAGGTCTAAATACAACTTATCACCATCAGTGTGAGTTTTTTTTTTTATCTTTATGGAAGGACATAACTGTTTTCCCCTAAATGCATAAGTAATACTGATAATAGCTTTTCTTGTAGAATTACATTTATCCAGTCAAGCTCTAGTTTGAAATACATTCACTACACTTTTAACTACTATAAGACAGACTCCTTATATTTTCCTCTCTGCCAAAACATACTTGAAACGATGAAATTTTGAAACATAATTTGTGCGAGTTTAAGTATGTTACAAGCCTCAAGAAGTGACAGGACGATGAGGAAATATGAGTGCACCTGTTTAGTGTGTGTTGATGAAATACCTGGTCATCATTCAGATAGTTAGGCAGGCCTCCGATAAAGAGTTTATGGGGGGAATCGGGAACGACTGTGGAGACGACGCCTGCAAAGACCAAAGCAACAAGAAAGTAGCTCAAGTTTCCCACACGTGACAATATATCAGGACGTTACTTTTGGGTGGAAACAAGCTGTCGGGATCAAACCTGGGACGTGGAAAGCAGGCTGCTCTGAGATTCCGGGTAAAGGCCGATAGTCGTGAGGTCGTCTGATCTTCAGTGACTGACCTTGGAAAATGATTCCATCAAAGGCCATGGCCTGTGTCGTCTCATCTACAGACCGAAACTAAAAAGGAAGAATCATTTTGACCTTTAGTAACCTTACACCGGATCTTTTAATTAAAGGACCATACCGTCCATTTTGCATATTTGGGCCTAATATATTCAATTTCCATACATTTTATGTTATTGACAATCATTTCCCAAAAGATAAAACTGTATTTCAGCTTTCCTGATATTTTGCAAAATCTCTTAATCTTTCAAAGTCAAATATTCAAGCGATACATCCACCTTAAAAATTGATGTTTCGCCTGCTAATAGTTACACAAAATTATGAAGTCATGATTGTTAAAATTTTTCGATAAACGCAGGTCTTCTTTTGGGACTATATTCCCTGGTGGAGACATACGTTCACTCTNTTTTTCGATAAACGCAGGTCTTCTTTTGGGACTATATTCCCTGGTGGAGACATACGTTCACTCTGCGCTTTTTATTGCGCTTAACGCCAAAATTATGAAACTTGAAAAAAACCTGAATATATGTGTAATTTCCCAAGAACGTTTCAAGTATCAACAAGTTGATTTTAATAGCGTACCAGAATGAACTGAAACCAACAGCGGTCTGGAAGGTAGGAAAAACATTTTTAATTCACCGTTCCAGTAGTATGCTTTGGGAAATAATTGTCAGTAACCTTACGTGTATTAAAATTGAATAAATTAGGCTCAAATATGCAAAATGGCTGGTATGGTCCTTTAAAAGCTTTGCTGAAATCAAAACTCATGCACCTCTAGGAATGCAAAGTTCTTATCCTGATTAATCTGCACGGCGAGTACGGGGTTGCTAGGAGCTTGTGAAAGGCCTGCAAGCCGCATCTGGGCGTTGAAGAACTCTGCCATGGACTCCTGCAGAGAGAGAAAATATCCCCAGCATGTCTGAAAAGCCCCGACTGAAAACACAGCAACATGGCCAGCGCGTTCATATCAGAATTACTGGAATCCACAGGAAAGCAAAGGAAGTGAGAGTATTTCCAGAGTTACCTCAGTTACTCCAAAGGGAATATTTCCAACATAAAGTCGCCTGGCTTGTCGCGTCATCTGACTGCCAACAATGGGCACTTGTGTCGGTGCTGCAGCCACTCCAGTGGTGGCGGACGTCGCCAGCAGAGCGATTGTTGGTATCTGCCCGGCCGCTGATTAAAAAATAAAATAAAAAAGTGTTTACAAGTGGTGAGTAATCAATTTATTCATACCTTTATTAGATTACAAGACCTCATTGTGAGCATCTTTGTGGGTTGCCAGATTCAGATTGTGAGAAACCACCTTAGGATGTCAGTAATAATGGCAATGGAGTCACGCATTTCTCGCTTCATAATGAACCATCAGGTTTGATGGAACCGTCAGCGTTCCAGGATTCTGCTTATCCAGCATGTTTCTTACTCTTTCTGACCCTGTTTAGCTCCTTTTTCCTGATCATTGGCTTCTCCCTTGTCAGAATTGTTTGCTAGTCTGCCTGCCTGCTGGTTTTTGACCGTAAGCCGGCACCCTGGTTTCTGATTCCTGCCTAACCCCTTGGATTCTGAACTGGCCCTCTCTGTTACCAACCTGACTACGCCTGCCCACAAATCCAGAAAAAATTAGCTTGCCCCCTCTTGCACGCTTGCCTGCTTTGTATTTACTTAATTTTTATTTTTTTTAAGTAAAGTCAACAGCTAAGTCTTGAACCTTAGCTGTTGTCAGAGTTCTGCTTATGCTTCCCAATACTGAGTCCATACAAAAGTGCTGGAGAAGAATATATACCCTGGCAACCCAAAGTTGGTCTTATTAAGGCTTTATTATAAAGCATTAATAAAACATGTAGCAACATTTTAAAATAGCCATTCACTTACAACTAATATATTTCCATGTTACGAGAATGTGTGACCAAAAGTTGCCCTTCACCCAAAGAGCCGGAAACTCCTACTCCTATTTGGAAAGAGCAAAATCACAATACTAATGCTGAGATGACTCATTTAGCATAAACCTTATTATTACCCTCCAGTTCCTATTATTAAATATCAAATAAACGCTAACAGGGAGGTCGGCAGGCTGGCTGTGCTGACGACAGATTCTCAGGCCTGCGGCTGCAATACTTGAATCCAGTCTTGGCCTCGAGTCCAGGCTCCATTACAATTTCATGACTTGTTGGACTGAACCTGATGCCTGCTTGGAACAGGATGTATCCTCTCTGTGACTACAGGATGTTGACTTAACTAAATTAACTAAAAAAAAACAGATTTTTTGGGGAATGTTGAAGGGTATTGTACAGAGATCTGCAGTACATGTAGAGTTCTCTTTGTCCCTAAAAACCTGCTTTAATAGAATTTATTTTGCCAACAAATTTTTAAATATTTAATAGGCTATGTTGGTCCTGATCTTGACTCAAAGTGGTTTTGTTCAATCTTGATTTGGTTTGACTCTGGATCTGGAACTAACGTGATCTTCTCTGTAACCTTGTGTACTCAATGCAAACTACTGCTTTAAAGGAACATATATATATATAGTATATATACATTATATGAAGTATACGAGCAAGCGATCAAAGAGCAAAGAGAGAACTTGACAGATACCTTGCATAGCTTTATATTGCATTGGTGTAATGTGTTCAAACCCAGGAGGTGGAACATCCCAGTATTTGCAGATCCTTTTCTTTCTTGTTCGCCTTGGAGAATGGCTAAGTATGAAGAATAAACAAAAATGAGCTCGAGCAGGAGAGAATCACTTACAGCTTAACACGCTGCAACTTAATGAAAGGTTCAAAATGAAGTTTTTAACTCTGCCACGTCACCAAACTCATCCTGTTCATGTTCCGCACGATTCTGAATTTTCATTGGATGTTTTTTGCTTTTAGAACACCAACAAGCTGCACAAACATGAAGCTGCATTTAGTGCTGCAACTAATATCCACTCTTCTGCTTTTTTTAGACATCACAAGTTCCCACAACCCAGTGTGATGTCTTCAAATTGCTTATTTTTCCTGAATGACCCAAAGGGATTTGATTTACAGTGTTCAGGGCTGCCTGCTGTTCGAGCCTTTGTTCCACTGACCTGTGCTTCTTGTGGTCGCGGGAGGAGCTCCTGCGGTCGCGGCTCTTCTTGTCTCTGCTGCGGCTTCGTTTCTCTCGGCTGCNCGCGGGAGGAGCTCCTGCGGTCGCGGCTCTTCTTGTCTCTGCTGCGGCTTCGTTTCTCTCGGCTGCGGCTCCCCCTGTCTTTGCTCCAGCTGCGATGCTTGTTGCCTCGGCCAGGAGTTCCGCTGCGACTCCTCTTTTTGTGTCTCTCCTTCTCTCTCTCTTTGGGAAAAAAGACGAGGGAGAAGAGGGAGCAGAGGTTCAGACTTGTTTTATGTGTTACACCATGCAGCATTTAGTATGGTAAAGCAACAGAGTAGTTATTTATGCCATAAATTAAAGCCCAACCTCAATATTGGCAGGCCAATATTATCAGTTGATATTTGATATGACACATATATTGATATCGGTATATATGTCAACAAATATGCAAAAAAAAATTTACATTTATTTTCCTTTATTATTTAGTGACATTAGTGTTTCAATGAATTTTTAATATTTAATAATTTAATTTCCATTGTGAATCTTATTAAAATAGACTTTACTTTTCATCTTTGATAATAAACGTTATTGTGTACCTGTAAACATCTGTTCTCTGTACAGCAGCTCTCTCTTAGCCAAATTTGATGCCAAAACTGGATTTTGCAAAATGCACTTATATAAATAAATAAATAAATAAACTATCTTACAACTCAAATATTGATATTGGTATTGGCATCAAAAGTACAGTATATACATACAAGATGTAATATCTAATTAATCATTTAATTGAACAATAATAATTAACAGATTGGTAATTAAAATAGATATATTTTAGCTGTTACTGTAATTTTTTTAAAAACTTTTTTTATTATTATTTATTCTGAGTTCTGTGGTGTTACTTTTTCGTGGAAAAAAGTGGATTTTTTTAAATTTATTTTTTAAATAAATTGGTAAAATATAAAGTAATGTATGAAGTATGTGGGAGTGATGATGATGATGATGATGATGATGATGATGATGCCTACTAGCAGGTGTTAAGATTACTATTTGTTGTGGTGGCTGTAGTTGGGTAATAACTTAATAAATTACAATAAATTTAGTCAAATAATTCGTTGAATGGTATAGGTAGAAATTGAAGAGTTGATCCGAAATATTCGGGAAATACTATTAAATCGTATAAAAACACGCAGCATGTTTTTACAGATGTCTGATTTTTTTATTGGAACCTTGAACCTAGCACTGTCTGTGTTGGGGTGAGGATGAGGTTACCGGTTTAATTAAGCCTCAGGTAACATTAACAATAAATGCGACATGAAACGGTCAAACCAGCCAAGTCACAGCCGGTAAAACTGCACCGTAAACTTCCTGTCAGGACGCGAATTCATTCATAAATTTATTTAACGTTACGTAGAAGTTAATGTCTG
This sequence comes from Lucifuga dentata, assembly GCA_014773175.1. Classification (NCBI taxonomy): domain Eukaryota; kingdom Metazoa; phylum Chordata; class Actinopteri; order Ophidiiformes; family Bythitidae; genus Lucifuga; species Lucifuga dentata. The sequence goes on from VXCM01000560.1 coordinate 347,324, forward strand.
CGCTGCGCTGCTAGCTTGCAGACCGGACCGGTGCGCAGGCAGACCGGATTACTCACCCTGACGATTCTCACTCAGCTGCTTCTCAAATTCCTCAAAATCCGACATTATATCGTTTATATTTCTATATAAAAAATATGGCAATATGGTTTATCTGAGTGCAGCAACAAAGCAGCAGGTTAATGTCAGTGCAGCAACAAACCACAGCACGGAATTCTCCCGGTGTCGTTAAAACGAGTGAAAAACGCAATTTCCTGTAACTTCTTTCAAAATAATGTTTTGATTGAATTTTTTTTTTTTTTTTTTTTTTCCCATTCATCTATCCATTTATTCATGTATCTATTCATTTTCCACCACTTAGACAGGTCTGGGTTGTGTAGGCAGTATGCTTCCTGGGGGGATCCCAAGATGCTTCCAGGCCAGATGGGACTGAGATTCCTCCTATCTATTCTAGTCTGGGTCTTCTCCAAGATGGACGTGCCAGCAACACCTCCTGATTAGACGCCTGAACCACCTTAATTGGCTCCTTTCCACACATAGAAGGATTAGTTCCACTCCAAGCTCCTTCCTGATCTAAACTCTATACCCTGACTTTGAATTATTTAGTTTTTAAATGATTTTATTTACATTAGTCACACATTTTAAAAAAAATACTCTAGGGGCTTGATGAAGACTGTTGATTAATTTTTAGTGAGAAACTCTGTGTTGTCCAAGAATTTATTTTATTTATTTGATTGCCTGATGGTAGTTGGGACACAGTGCAACAGCATTTTCAGCAATAATTCATGTTTGGTCAATTTTATCCTGGAGTGTGTGCTTTTATTTTGATGGCGGCATCCGGTCAATTTGTTTAAATTTGTGATGCTTGACTCAGAGAATTTTCGAGCCTTTCTTGACAGCAGTGTGGCATGCTACACACACACACACACACACACACACACCGTCATCATCACTCATCAGTTTTATTTGTATAACACTTTTCATTAAAGAAACACAGCTCAGTGTCTTTTTCATTAATAAGAAAAGACTTGTAGCAATTAAAGATAAATAAATGCAGCAAATTTACATTACAGAGAAAGTAGCCAACTTAAAGAACATTTAATGATTTTAAATACACACACATTGCCAATCCAAACAGAAAGATAGTGCAAAACTGAAATAAAAAATAAATAATTGTGTAATAAAATACACCATTTTTTAATTAAGTTTTTCAATTTGTAAATGTTCAAACACTTTAATGGGATAGTTTCTATCCTGCCTAATACATCTATATCTATTTAAAATCCAATGAGAGCATATTTTGTATGTGTTAGTTGTCTTTCATTAGGATCATATGTAAAACCCGTCTAATGCTCTCACATTTTTGTCCTCCCCATTTATCTCTGTGTTTATGCATGGGCTGCAGGTAACACGCATACTCTTTCTTTGTGATCAGACATGAAATTTAGCCTAAAGGAAGCAGAGCTCAGCCCCCCTCCCCCTGCCTGCCTGTCATTCTAAACATAACACATTGACAACATACATGGAAAATAACTGACTCAGCTGTGCTGCTATTAAAAGAGCTCAAATCCTAAAGTATTGCTGGAGTGGGCCTGCAGGCTTCATGTTGTGAAGGAGCCGAGGCGTGCAGCTCCGTCTCTTCATCAGAGGAATTAAACCAAACAGAAAACCAGTAAGTGATGTCTGCTAATCCATTTCTTCCAAGATGTAGGTCAGACAGCTCCAGTGGTAAAAACTAAACTCTGTTTACAAGGAAGTCACACGAACCCTGAAAGCAATTTGACAAGATACTGTGCAACAAATTGGAGTGTTTTGGGGGTGACACTTTGCTTGCATGTTTACCGTCATGCTGGACAGGTGATATGAGCAATGGACATAAGAAAGTTTATATTTTCCTCTTTGGTTTCTCATCATGTTAATGAATCTGTTATTTGAGTTGAGGAATACTGTATCTGCTCTGACATTGAGACTCTGTGAAAGAGACAGTATCTATTTCTAGAACAGTTTATATTTAGACGTCGCTTCTTGGCCGAACACACAGTGACAGAATTACTGAATGCCAAAGGGCTATCCTATAAATCTCAGCTCAACTATGACCTGCTACTGCCAATATTTAGTAAATATGTTAGTACTGTACGTACATCAATGAGTACCTATCATGAAAAGAAGTCAGTTAAGCATATACGTGTAAATAAGTATGTGGATAATTAAAAGAGAATAAGTATGTCAGTAAGAAAGCAAGTGAGAAAGTGAGTGAGTAAATAAGTAAATAACTAAATAATAATTATGTAAATAAGCAAGTAGGTAAGTATGTAGATTAAAGAAGGAAGGAAGTAAAGAAGTAAGAACGTAAATAAATCAGAAAGCAAGTGTGTATATCAGTATGCATGTACTGTATGGGGTTTAGTAAGGAAGGAGGGGAAAGGTAAGGAAGGATGAAAGGAAGTCAGGAAATTAAAAGTTTGTTTAAAACATTATCACAGGTGTTTCAGTACACTTTACAATATAAAATACAATAAAGAAATGAACTGTACATCATATCTAGTGGCCTGTGATGTATACCTGCACAGTATAATTTATTGGACTCAAACATGTAAAATCACCGGTATGGTCCTTTAAACAGTATACTGTATGTATCTTTTATAATATAAAAGCATATACTGCATATTTGATTTTTGCTTATGTGTAATTGAAATCATAATTATTAGGAGAACAGGTAGAGAAGTATTTCATGCTTTATTAATTTCTTATATATATAAATGTCTTTTCCGTTTCTGTTTCAGAATTGTAAGAATATAGATAGATTTAAAAATGGTTGTAGGAGGTCAGAAGGAATCCAATATAACAGAGCTGGAGAGCTTCTGGGTATGAAAAATTTTGGTTTCAAATCATCCTCATCAGATTTCATCCTGTCTCATCTGCATCCTCAATCCATGAGTCATTTTCCATCCAAAAGTATGATTACATCATAGTCTGTACGAAAACTGAACGTGTTTCCATCCTCAAGCATACTTTAACAAAAAATATCAACTTTTGACCAAACTGACCTTCATGGTGACATCAACAAGGGTTTTGTTAATTCTCTGTGTGATATTTTCTTTGAGTTTTCTTTGTTATTATGCAAATATAATATGAAATTCCAACATTGTTCTAGGATATCATTCAGGAGATGGATCCAGTAATGACCACCACCGTCCTCCTGATACCTGTTGTAGTCGTACTGACTGCTGGGTTTTTCTACGTCTATGGTGTAGTTCTCAGTTTGTTGTCCAAAACGTCAGTACGGAATAAGGTGGTCTTAATAACGGATGCTTTATCTGGGCTTGGAAAAGGTAACTTTATTATGCTTCTGACCATTAAAAGACTCAAATGCACTACAATACTTGGATCATGGCCCTCCATATCATCTCACTTTTGTTTGTTGTGTCTTGTTTTAACCATTTGGACGGATTCATCAATGAAGAATGTGTAAGTGTGTTTCACAAAGGAGGAGCAAGGTTGATCCTCTGTGGGAAAAACTGGGAGAAACTTGAGGAACTTGCTGATGACCTGGCGAATGATTCAGACCCTTCTGCAGTAAGTTCACCAGCAACAAACTAACATGCCAAACCCAGACATGACGCCTGATGAGTTGATTGATTTTACCAGCTTCAAATATTTCTATTTTGAGGTCACTTTTTCCTCTTCTGCAGACGTTCCCCCCTAAGCTGGTGCTACTGGATTTTGGTGATATGGATAGTTTACCTGAGGCGATCGCAGAGATCATGGAGTGTTACGGCTGCCTGGACATTCTCATCTTCAACAGCAGCATGAAGGTCAAAGCGCCTGCACAGAGCCTGTCTCTGGAGATGGACAAGTTACTAATGGACAATAACTACTTTGGACCGGTCACACTGGCCAAAGGTACATTATGAGAACATGCATAACTAACAAGCAGTCAGAGAATATACAGGGCGGGGGGGAATCCAGAAGTCTGAGACTACTGTGAAAATGCTTCTATTTTGAATTCTTTTTGAAATTAATACAAGATTTTTCATTACAAATGGTAATATCATCTTAACAATTTGAGTGAAAAGTTGAATACTTGAAAAATGTCCATAAATTCAGAATATCTTAGTATTTGGTACTCCCCCCTTTTAGTGACAGTATCACTCCAGCTGGCATGGACTCCACAAGTTTGTACAAAACCTGATGAGCCAAGTTATCCCAGCATGNCACTCCAGCTGGCATGGACTCCACAAGTTTGTACAAAACCTGATGAGCCAAGTTATCCCAGCATGAGGTGAAAATGTTCCACAGAGCTTCTTGTGATGTCAGACTTTCTGATCATTTCCAGATTTACAGGGAAAACATCACTGATCTTCTATGTGGTCTCAAACTTTTGGACCCCACTCTATACCTCAACTATGGCTGCACAATCTTTTAGCTTTTTTAATTTTAATTACTGAATATATCCAGAAATTTTTGATCTGGATCTGGATCTGTTGACTACCATAACTTTTGAAAAATACCTTCTGTACAAACATGAACTGTATAAAATTTTAATTGACTGGCAGTTGTGACCACTATGTTGTGTCCAATAAAAATGCTGCTGTAGCGCCACCTATAGGGCAGATGTCATCAAATTTTGATTCCTCAGAATTGATGTGAACATGTTTTCTAAATTTGGTTGCAACTGGACAATTGGCAATGTCTGAAAGAATTTTGAAAACAATTACAGGAAGACTATTGAACGACAAATACAAACCATTTTTAGGCGAATCCAAGTATGTTAACCAAACTTAGTGTTGTTAATGAGGAAGAGTGGTGAAAACAATTTTTACTTTATTTAGAAATTGGCATGGCCTAAACTGATGTATTCATCTTCAAATTAGTTAAAGAGATTTAAGCTTCTACAAATCAAGACTTTTGAGTTTTATGAGTTCAAGATTTATGAGCCAAAGTGTAAATTGCTCTGTAGGAGTAGCCACATGGTGGTGCTCTCTACACATCAAAAACTTATCACTTGTTTCTTGCCATATGGTATAACTTTGCATGCAATATTCATTGATTTAAATCAAAGAAAAAATATTATTTTATGCCAGTTCTATATTGCCTCCAGGAGAGCGACATGGTTTGGTCACATTTCCTCTGTTTGCTGCTTGTTCTTGCTTTGGTCTATATTTTATGATGATGATGCATGTCGTTTTTAGGGGTGCTGCCCTCCATGATCTCAAGGAGAACAGGTCACCTGCTGCTGGTCAACAGCATCCAAGGAAAACTCGCTGTGCCTTTCCGAACTACATGTGAGTTCAGCTGTTTTACAATAACAAACACTGAAGAAATGTTTTATTCACATTCAAGGTGGTAGATTGGTTTTGAGCTTAAGAGTCATAAAAGTAAGACCCCACTGTGCAATCCAGCAGATTTTCCATCAAAATCAGACCTGTGACTTATGTAAAATACAGTGTAGAGGCCAGTACAGTTTTATTATGGTCTGAAGTTATGCTTTTGTGTGATGCTTTTCCTAATTTTCCAGATGCAGCATCTAAACATGCAGTTCAGGCTTTCTTTGACTGTCTGAGGGCTGAAGTGGAAGAATACGGCATCTCAGTCAGCACCATAAACCATACATTCATCAGCAGCTCAGCATCCGAAGCAGTAGCCATGACCAAATCCATCTGGTCATGTGAGTAAAATTAGACAAAAAAATGTCTTTGTCTTTGATTTTAGAGTCTTTTTTAGATTTTTTTTTTTTTTTTTTTTTNTTTTTTTTTTTTTTTTTTGCTATCCTACTGATAACTGCCTAGATTACTGTTAAATTTTATGTTTATATTCATGCTCCCCAGAAGATGATTCCTGTGTATTTTTGAGTGGAATACCTAAGTAACATTTTGTTTACCAGCACAATTAAGTCCAGTTTCCCCTTAACCAACAATTTGAGAGTATCCCAAAAACACTTTTTTTTTGTTTTCAGAAATTTGTCATGGGTGTTCATTGTCCCCAGAGGATTGAACCTGATGTTTATAGCGTAGCACTTTAGCTCTTTCCTTCAGGCAAAAAAAAAAAAAAAAAAAAAAAATCCCTCTTGTACACAAGAAATATCAAAATCTACAAGGCAGATTTCCATGACATTTGACTAAGAACAATCATGCTCCCAAGAGGATGACCCATTTGCACTTTAGACTGAAAACCCAGGCTAAAAATTTCACTTTGTACTAAAAATATATCATATTCTAATAGACTTCACAACAGCTCTTTTCTTCATAATTTCTCTTTCTACTTTCTCTTTGTACTCTGTTCTTGACTTCACAGTGTTGTACACGAAGAAACCCCTCGGTGTTTCTCCACATGAGGCAGCTACTGAGATTGTGAAGACTTTAAACAACAAGAAGAAGGAGGTGGTGATTGCTCCCTCGCTCCCCAAGGTGGCGATCTATGCCAGATCCTTCTTTCCTAACGTGTTCTTTGCTGTGATGGCTGCAGGAGTGAAAAATGAGAAGATGTAATGTTTCCTTCTACAGTCTTACAATGAAAAAACGATGGATATTTTTCATTTAATGAAAACATTTTTCAGAAAGAAAATCGAAAGAGAGGAAATAAATTGTAGGTTGAAGGACATATTTTGTCCACAAGCATTGTTTATCCATGCAGACAATTTCAAAATAATATTCATTACTGGTTGTTTGCTTTGGAGGCAACTATTGTTGTGTTTTTGATTAAACATTTTTAAATTAATGGAACAAGTGTGTCTATGTTTTCTCTCTCAAGGCTTCCAGGAAGCCATCTCTCTCTTCTCTCCTCTTTCCCCCAAGCAGAATTAAGGGACTAACTCTACATTTCCTTCATTTTTATAGTATGGTTTGATTAAAAAATAAAAAAAATAAAAAAATAATAAAAAATAAATATATATATGTATATATATATATATATACATATATATGTATTTAACCCTGCAGTAAAGTAATTCTAGCAGTTCTATGTTTCATTGAATTTGACTTTCATTTGTCACTGTACAGAATCCTTTAGCATTCAGGCTTATAAATTTCTGTATAATATTACAATAAAAAAAGATAAGTAGTTTATTTTATACAAGGTGTGAAGATTTTTAATGTCAACAAATTTGGCAAAAGACATTTGCATTGCAATGTTTTAATATTTTAAAGTATTTCTCTGGCTTTAGTAAATATGAGGTATGTGTAAGGCAATAACCAGTTTTCCAATTAATATAATAGTGAATAATTCACTTTCAGTAAAACTACTTACCTCTTTGAACAATTTTGATTTTACGAATTAATTAATTTATTATTACATTTTGCAACAGTTAAATGAAAACCATGATTAACTTAAAAAAAAAAAAAAAAAAAATAGAAGTTACTAATGTGACCTTAAAGGGTTAATGCCGATGGACCAGTTCGGTTTCCGGGTCGTGCTCGGAGCGTGAAGGACGTAGGAGAGAAGATGAATGAATCGGGATGAATTCATGCTTGTGACGTGCTAATAATAAATATTATAATACAATAGTGTATTATTTATAAATGGCCTTTAAATTGTTTCCCAGACTCGTTATGTTAAACAGGACTCTCCGGGTTAAGTCGTATCCGGTTGCTTTCAGCATTTTAAACTCCAGCTGCGGTTTAAAGGTGGAACACGACCGACAGAACCGGCGATTTACCGTCACTCCGGGCAGCGGGGCTGGTAAGCAGACAAGCCGAANACGACCGACAGAACCGGCGATTTACCGTCACTCCGGGCAGCGGGGCTGGTAAGCAGACAAGCCGAAGATGAAGCTCCGATATCCGGTAGATCTTGAACAGAGAGATCGGTGTTCTGAATTAACGAGTGCCTAAGGTACTTGGTGACGGGAACTCTTGAAAACAGGAAGTCAAAGTCATTTATTGTCCCGGTGAATGCCGTGTTGTTGTCATTTTCATTTAATTTTAATAATTAACTTAATATGACTTGGCATGTTTTACTTAAGTGTAATTATGTCATCAATAAGAAATATTTAGCTAATATTCAGTTATATAGAATAGGATAGCAATAAAATTCGTGGGGTTGACTAATGTGTTTCCGTTTCAGCATTTTTAATTCCGTATGGCTAGTCACCAATTAACTTGTAACTCGTTAATGTGTAACACCAGCGTCTATTAGCTGCCCTTTGTAAAAACTCCATTCAAAAATCTGTCAATTTAATATTTGTTTTTCACAGTAGAAAACAATGCACTCACCACAGAACACGACGTATACCTTGCACAATTTTATTCTATTTACTTATTTCTTAGGCATTTTTGTCATGTCATCCGCCAAAGTAAAACATTTTTCAGCATATTTATGGTGATTAAATGGCTAAAAATAATTGTATTGTTTATTTAAAACACTGTCTTTGATTCAGATTAGAGTCCGTCAAAATGACCAGTATGATTTCTACCACAATATATTATTAATGAACCCTCAGTACCATCAGATTAAATAATTAGATTTTAGCTATTGTAATATCTGGTATTGCTAAAAATTGTGTTTCACTGGAAGATAATAAGCGTTTTTCCAATTAATATAATAATGAATAATTCACTTTCAGTAAAACTTACTTCTTTGAACAATTTTGATCAGACTGTGGAAAATTTTACAGTGGAAGCATTGCAGTCAATTGACCCAATTTTGTAAAGTGATTTGTGTGATTTGCTGAGTGAATGTATGAATATGTCTACTTATTATGCTATTATATCCACAATTGATTTTCTTTCTTCAATTTTCTTGTGTGTAAAAGCCTCACCAAAACAAGTCATTACAACAATATTGTCACATTATGTGTATATGAGAATGTATTTGATGATGAATAGCCTGATATTTAGAAATTTGAGATGAGATTTTACTGTTATACTCATTTAGGAGCATCTGGCTGCTCCTTTTTGCTTTACAGTAAACCACCATGCTTGAAACATACAAACTCCCGAGTTTCCATTTATTTTCAAATAGGTGTGTGTCGTTTGTTCACAGGGGCCAATGAATGTGCCGTGCTGTGCTACAGATTCACTGCAGAGAAAGAAGTGGATCTAATGTCAACATACGTACCAGAGTCATTCAGAGGCCAAGGAATTGCAGTATTACTGTCACAGGTAGCCAGTGAGTTTAGTTATAAATTGATTTTGGAGGAAATGTAGAAAATTTACTGTTAAGCAACCAAGCAGTCAAACATAAAATAATTATGTACTTTTAATGTCTCTTTTATAGACTGCCTTGGACTTTCTAGTTGAAGAAAACCTCAAGGCTCGTGTCTCTTGTTGGTACATTAAGAAATACATCGAGGACCATCCAGATTGTTATAAAGACCATGTCATCACTTGACTGCAATGTTTTTTGTATCGACCATATTTGTGCTGCTACCTCAAGTCAACTATAACCTCATGCCTAGAAGGTTGAAGCCGAGCACTGGACTGGAATAAAACAGCTTGTAAACATTTTGCAGGTCATCCAAAAGCGAGAACCTTAGTGGAATTTATTCCCAAAAGGCAGACGTGCTCACTCTCATCAATGTGATGTTTCACCCCATTGTGGAATGCAGGCATAACATGCTATACATACTACGACCTCATGACCAGATGAAGGATGTGAAATATAATATATAAGATTAAGATTTACAATTTAAACTGAAATCATGCTGGAATTGCCAAGTGAAGACTTGCAGATTGGAAATAGAGTAAAGAGGATCGGGGTTGAAGATGATGTTTCTTTATAATGATATTATGTATTAATTTCTTTCTGTTTCAGGAAGTGTTAGGTGATTATTTTGTATATCAGATTGCACTTAAATCATGTGAAATGATCTTTTAGGCATTATGCTATAAATGTTAACATTTAATAATAAATGACTATTGAACATGAAATTGGAATATTTATGGAGGTTGAAGTTTAGTTTTCTCAAATATAATCAGATACGTTTTAGCTTGTCTGAGAGATTTGTATGACACCATTCCAATGAAATACCAAATGGCAAGACACGTAACGGGCTGTAAATGTGGCCTATATTTCAAATAATTGTATTTGAGCTACTGTATAGTGCTATGTAAAAAGGGAAAGTCCACTAATTTGCATATAATATGAAGAATATCTTTACTGGGAATCATGTTGCACAGGGAATTTGGTTGAGCATACTGTTGCATTAGAAGCAGCGATTGCATGATCACAGCGAACAGATGAAACACTTTTGTGTTGTTCTAAAATAAAAATACAGATGCCTAGTCAAAACTGTTTCAAACACTTTGGTTCCACTAGATGTCAGCCTTTCTCTACGACACTTTATTTAGCTTCGACTTGCTCCAGTACTGTCAATGTTTGATTTATGTCTCTTGTTAGAATACGTTCAATATCCATTAAACCTATAAGAACCAGAGAACCCATTTATAGCCCCAGATAAATCATAAGACTCATAAGACAAGCAGAATAATCAAAGCTGACAACTCTTTTTCAATAGAAATGAGCAGATATACAAAGTATCGTCTTGATTTTACAAATGCATAAACTTGAGTTTTAACAATCTGAAGAGAGCATTGAAGCTTACGGATGAAAAGAGTTGATATGAATGTGTGAATGCTTAATCACGCCATTAAAAGTGAGAAACACTTCTTCAAGTATATTTGAACACATTTTCTTTTGCCTCTGCCTGCTGAGAGATCACCCATATAGCAACACACATCAGCTGATCTTTTCACCCCACATATGAGCTGTGTGATAAACCGAGCACAGACAGACTGTAAACAGCTCATCCATCTGTTCCTGAAAAGAAATGATTATATCACTCACAGTGTTGCTCCTGACGCATAAGATGTATTTTTTAGTCGATAAGGCTTGGCTGTCCTGGGATGTGTCACGGCATAGCAGAGCATGATGTTTGATTGATAACTTCTGAGCCTAGCATAGAAAGATATAACTCAACATCAGCTGCCAACGATGCTGGAGGGATTTGAATGAAGAGAATCAAGACTTTTATTATGAAGGAATGACAGGAAGTTCCACAGTTAGAGACACTGGCCCCTTAATGGTACCCAGGTTTTTCCTCACATTATGTAGACATGAGACAAAGTATCACAGTATTGAATTTCATGAAATACAGCGCTGTCTTGTGCCTGCAGGCTGCCGTTAACATCTACATCTGACATTTGCCTACCTTTTTTCTGGATTCTCTTACTGCATCATGGCCCATTTGCTGTTTTATATCTTCCTGTAATGTTTCATTGTTTTTATGTCTTTGTAATTTGCCTGCTTCTCCACCGAAGGCTCCTACTACACACTTGACTGTTTGAGGGGAGGGAATCTCTTTTTGAATTGCCTCTCCTGAGATTTCTTCCATTTTTTTTTCTTGATATAAGGGTTTTTGTTTTTTTTGTTTTTTTAGGGAGTTTTTCTTTATCTTCATATAGAGCTTGGGCTAGGTTGGGAACCATTGATATGTGGCCTGTAAAGCCCTTTGAGACATTGTACGTGAGATTGATATGATATAATATCTCCACAAAAAACATTTTTTCTATTAAATCCAGAAACAACAGTTAATCTGAGTCCAGGGAATCAACCCATAAAATGTTCCAGTGGGGCAACAGGACAGTGGTGGTGACCCCGTCTCTAACAATACGCCTTGCTTTGTTGATGTGGTGCATCATCCATTTCAATCACATACTCCGCTGTGGGTGGTTTGTGACCGTTGATTGGCAGTTCTTGCAGTGCCTCAGTGTCGACGGGCATGGCGGCAGTCAGATAAATGTCCCACATCTGCTCTTGGAGTTCCAGCTCCATCATCTTCTGCTTGATCATCAGGCTCTTCTCAATGTATCGCCACTTATATTTGAACTCTATGATGGTCTTGGTGTACCTGTTCAGTGCTGTAACAGCGGAACCCATGCAAGTACCGAAGGAGCCCCATGCTAAGCTGAGAAGAAGCATGAAAATATGAAGAGACTGATGCAACCATTTATTCTGCTTTGTTTTTTGTTTTGAACCAGCTGGGATGAGGTATCGTTTGCACTTACATATAAGACCAGCTGTAGTCCCAGGTTTTGGGTCTCCAGTCTTCTGGCCCCATTGCGACAGCCAGCTGGAATATGGTGGTAAACATCATGTGGGCCACCATCCCACAAAGGCCTGAGAACAAGAGCAAATGAGCGTTGTCTATCATGCTGTCGAATTTATCTAAAAAAAACAAAAAACAAATTCTCCACCTACTGTTTTACATATTTAAGTCACAATCCATAATTTTCTGACCACGCATATAACTGTGCCTGTCAGTCCTCTCCCTGTCATCTCTCAGCCAGCAGACTGCCTCTCTACAGCTGCTTTTCTTGGGATTAATGCACAACAACAGGCTGGAATGCAGGTCAGGAGATGGAAGAGTAGGTGGGGGCTCCCCTGGGCCAAAAACCGCTGCCCCGGCTCCAATCCGATTAGTCCAAAAACAGTAAATCCTCTGAGGCAGCAAGTGGACACCCTTCAGTCTGCTGCTCTGTGCGCAAGCTGCTGCTGACGGATCATCATCATCTTCACCTCCTTCAGACTGACCTACTGACCCGCTGCTGCTCACGTTGATATTAAGAACATCTGTCTTCCTGATTATGCAAGATGCACCTCCATTTTGATGCAGAAGATATGACAAGAAACTATAAATGAATTACAAGTGTTTTACTATATTTGACCAATAAAGTAATAGATTTCTCAAGTTAAACATCCTATTTTCAGATTGATCTGAGTAGGCCTGTAGCCATAAAGCCAATCTAATCAGCTGAATTTAAAATGTCTGTAGATCAGGGTTGCCCCGCTAGTTTTCCCCAAGGACCAAATTATGTCAAGCATGCCAAGCCAAGGGCCACTACTTCGTCTCATTTGATAACAACGGAAAACAATTTTCTAATTTTTATTTATTTTTAAATATAAACCACTTCTGTTGTAGCATTTGTGGTGTTTTATAATTACCATTTCTTAATAAAATAGAGTTATATGAATATCTACAGAAAGCTTAGATTTTTCCGAACAAAATGAGCCCAAGCATGACATTTTATGACCACGCCAGCCCGAGATAAATGTAACTAAAGCACAAGATAGCCTCCAAGCTAAAACCTAGCTTTGTCGCTTCTCGATGATGTAACTTCCGAGGGCAGTCTAAATTTTAAAATCTCTGTGATTCGATAGTAGACTAGCAGAGGATTTGATTGATGGGTCAGTGGTCCTATCAGCTTTACATAGCTATGGCAATTGGCATGCGTTCCCCATGCATAATATGTGTGTAATAATTTTATAATTGCCATTTCTCAATAAAATGGAGACATACAAATATCTATGGAAAGCTTAGCTTCTCCTGAACAAAATGAGCCCAAGCATGACATTTTATGACCACGCAATCCCGAGATAAGTGCGACTAAAATACAAGATTTTTTTTTTTCTTTCTTGGAGAAGTCATCTGAGGGCCTGATAGATAGGACCCGTGGGCTGCATTTGGCCCGCGGGCCGCCAGTTGGGGATCCCTGCTGTAGATTGTTACCTGACAGGGCAGTGCACAAGGCTGCAAAGGCATTGAGCTTGAGTTTGTTCATGACACTAAAGCAAGGACACTGCTCCAGAGTCATCAGAGCGCCACCCGTGAAGAGCAGGGTGAGGTACAGACTCTCCGCCACAATACACAACCATAGAACCCCTACCAAGAGAGAGGAGAGAAAAATACATATGATAAATGATATAATAATAATACCTCATGCCTGAAGAATAATCTTATTCTGAAAGCAGACATGTATATGACTACAACGGGTCTGCTTCTGGATGTCTGGACCAGCAAACAGCAGCTCATATATGTTTGCATATATGATAACGGCTAAAACTGGGATCCTATTAGTATGACCGCAAATATTTTCACCAGTTTTTAATATTCACATTAAACTGAAAATTTTCCTTCCATGCCACCACATAAGCCTGCACAGCTGACATATTACTTCCTACATATTAAGTTAGTGAAGATATGGAAATGAAATGTGAATTTTTAAAATTTTTCAATAGAATTTTTTATTTTACCTCTTTCATGTTCAGGTGCGATCTCTGAGAAGTCTCGACAGTCAAACCCTGTGATAAAAAAAAGCCAAAGTTTTTGTGTGCGCGTGTGTGTGTTTGTGGCATCCACTTCCTGCTTGAATTTATTGACCAAACACGTACAAGTCAGCAGATTAAAGAATTAGTCTCAGCTTTGCATGCAAATCCTTATTTGCATGCAATATTTATTCATTCTTACTTTATTCAGTCATAATATTACATCAGCTTATAAAACCAGAAGGGAGAGCTTGCATGCAACACTATCAGACATTCCTTTAATCTGGAAATATCTTGAGCAAAATCTTTTTTTTTTTTTTTTAAAGCAATAAAACCACTTGAAAACATCTTGTCATCACCAAACAGAGATTTTGTAAAACTGATCAATAGGATAGAATTGGTAGAAATCTCAAGCATTTCTTTATACAATAATATTTTTTCATTTCAGATACAATATGATAACTACAAGCCATATAGTTGTTTATCCCATTTTGAAAATGTTATTACAACCACTGGCATCTTCCCAAAACACACACATCTAACGCATAAATGCTAGACATCAGCAGAAAATAGGCAATTTCAGAAAAATTGAGATGGCTATCTTCTCTTCTCTGCAACCTCAGACTTCCTGTTGTAATTCAAGAGTCATAAAAGCAACTTTTTGACCTTAAGAAAGCCTGTTAAGGATATCGCAATTACCTAGAGGTTCATTACAAGTTAATTTTCTTACCATTCATATCAGCAGCCTGCTCACAGGAGAAAAATATACCAGTGTGGAACTTTCTCATGAGAAATTTCTCTTCACCAGTCTCAACGATGTACTGCACCAGGCGGCTGTCGTTGACGCTGGAGCTGTTGAAGCGGATGCAGAACCACTGCTTAACCTTCACCGGTGGTCCTGTGCATAAAGGTTTGACCACCTTCCTGGTCCCCTCACACCAGTAGCTGGTGGTCACTGCTGACAAGGCAAAAGCAAACGTCACAAAGTTGAGGGCGAGTGCCAGAGAAGCCCGCCGCCTGTGCTCTAGCCTCATGATCCAGGCCAGATGAAGTGAAATGAAAAAGCAACTAATCCTTGCTTTTGATATGCAGCCACTATGTTTTGCTTCCCACATGTATCAAATCTTCATCATCTTGTTGCGTCTGGGACTCTTTGGGGAATATAGTGCATTCTTCCTATGTAGAGGAGTCATTCTCTCCATTTCCACAAGAAAAATATAATTCCATACTCATCTGGTGACCATTTGAACTCTTTTTTTCATCACCTTCTGCTCACTTCATCCATGTCGTTCCTCCCCTCCTGCAAATCTTTAACGGTAATATTATTCATTACAACTGGCAAATTACATACCAGACTCCAGAGACTTCCTTTGAACATATTAATAAAACAGTTTAAAGGACCATACCACCCATTTTGCATGTTTGAGCCTAATATATTCAATTTTCATACATGTAACGTTACTGACAATCATTTCCCAAAGCATACTACTGGAATGGTGAATTAAAAATGTTTTTCCTACCTTCCAGACTGCCATTGGTTTCAGTTCATTCTGGTATGCTATTAAAATCAACTTGTTCATACTTGAAATGTTCTTGGGATAGGTAATCCATCATCGTGGACAAGACGTAGATTCAGGTTTTGTTTTGTTTTGTTTTAAGTTTCATAATTTTAGTATTTAAGCGCAATAAAAAGCGCAGAGGAAATGTATGTCTTGGCTGGGGAATATAGTCCCAAAAGACCTGTGTTTATCGAAAAATTTAAATGACTGTGACTTCATAAGGCTGTGTAACTATTAGCAGGNAAAGACCTGTGTTTATCGAAAAATTTAAATGACTGTGACTTCATAAGGCTGTGTAACTATTAGCAGGAGAAATGTCGATTTTTACCGCTTGAATATTTGATTTAAAGATTAAGAGATTTTTGCAAAATATCAGTAAAGCTGAAATACATTTTATCCTTTGGGAAATGATTGTCGGTCACCTTACCTTTTTTTTGCTTGCAGCTGCAGCAGCTCCTCATCAGACGAAGAATTATCTGATGACTGGGAGCCAGAAACTACCCTGGTCAAGAAAAGATCCCGGTTCTCAACTCACATGGGAAGCCCATCTTTTAAGACGCCTGATTCTGTTTCTATCTCCCCCAAACTTGCTGCTACCAGCAGAAAAAGGAGGAGTGCAAAGAGGGAAAGGGAGATGGAAAGCAGCCCCCAAAGCAAAGTTTCCACCAGCACCACTGAGGACAGATGGCATGATGAAAATGAGCCAGATGTTGAGCCACAACAACTACCCTTCAAACCAGCTAGAACGCCAGGACCACAAGTTAGCTCTACCTCATCATACACTCCCTTACAGTTGTTCCAGCTCTTTTTCAGTGGAAAAGTGCTGCAAACAATTCTGGCACACACAAATGCCTATGGTGCTAAGTGCCAAGAAAAAAAAAAAAAGGAAAGCCATGGAAAAACATTTCCATGAAGGACTTCCGTTCATACCTGGCCTTGGTAATCTACATGGGTATAGTTAAATTACTATCGCTGTCTGACTACTGGAAGAAGTCAGATGTCTACAATCTGCCACTACCTACTCAGGTCATGTCAGGTAGTAAATTTTTTTCCATTGCCTCTGCTCTGCATCTCTCTGATCCAAAAGTGGATGAAAAGAATGACAAAAAGAAAGGAACAGCAGCCCATGACCGCCTCTGCAGGATCAAACCTCTCTACCTAGACCTTAAGGATGCTTGCTTAAGTTATTACCATCCCCCTCAAAACATATCAGTGGATGAGAGAATGGTTGCATCAAAAGCAACAAATGCACTCAAATGCTATATAAAAAATAAACCAACGAAATGGGAATATAAACTGTTTGTCTTGGTGGACTCGTGTTGTGGTTATACATGGAACTTCTTTGTAGATGATGGAAAAACAGTTCCTAAGGATAAGGGAATTAGCTATGACTCCATCATGACACTTGTTGATGTCAAGCTGTTGGGCACGGGCTACAAGCTTTTTGTTGATAACTTTTACACTAGCTTTTACACTGTTCAGAGACCACCTCTGTCAGAGAATTTTAGCTTGTGGCACCATTCTGTCAAACAGGCACGGTTTCCCAAAAACAACTGTGAACAGCTTGCCTTTAAATGCTGCAAGGGGCAGCGTTCGGTGGATCAGAGACAAAGAGCTCCTCTTCGTGAAATGGAAAGACAGTTGGGAAGTGAACATATGCTCCACCATCCACAAAGCATTTGCAGGAGATACTACCAAGAGGAGGATGAAGGGGAATGACGGGAAGTGGGGATTTACTAATGTCCCTTTACCTGCAGCTATAAAAGATTACAACAACAACATGGGGGGTGTGGACTTACCAGATGCCCTTATTGGATATGATACTGCGCGCCACAAGACAAGGAAGTGGTATAAGACTTTTTTTTCCACTTCATTGACATAGCGGTTGTAAATGCATTCTGCACCAGGAGTTGGCGAAATCCAAGAACGAAAAGCCCCTGACCCAGAAGGCTTTCCAGGAGACCCTCGTCTTGGCATTCGCAGGCATTGGGTCCCATTCTACTGCTGCCCCTCTGGAGGGGGAGGGNCCCTCGTCTTGGCATTCGCAGGCATTGGGTCCCATTCTACTGCTGCCCCTCTGGAGGGGGAGGGGGAGAAGGAGAAGGAGAAGGTGAAGCCAAAAGAAGGAACCCACAGACCAAAATACATGGCAGGTGACAGCACTCTTGGCAGGCGGAGGTGCAAGCACTGCTCCAACAAAACTCCACTGTTGTGCATTTCCTGTAATGTGTCGTTGTGCCTGCAGCCAAATCAGGACTGTTTCAATGCCTGGCATGAAGAGAAGAATTTGTAAACACGCTGGCTAATCCATGGATGCTGCTCACTTGATTGACTTCAAGTTCAGCATATACAGTATGTCAGAAACTATTTTCTTACTTTATATGTTTACTTGCCAAAGCATCCTTTTCATTGTGTAGAGTGTGGAGGTTATATTTTTAACTTCTTATTTTTGTACTTTTTTTTTAGACATGTATATTTTTAAGGTTTACAGGACTGTCCATCCTACACGTCTACTGTATTGTCAAACTTATTTTGGGTGCAGAAAGGTTTACCTGGATCATTCTAGTGTATTATCACATAAAATAATTTGACTTTTGTAAAACTGTGACAAAATTAGAAATGTTTGCACCATAAATATCTGAAATTGTGACTATTCTCAAATAAAAGTTTTTTGTGAGTAGATTGTGTGGAATTGATAAAATATTCCAAAGAAAAGGCCTGTTTCGATGTCCGCCTACACATAACCATAGGAAATAAAACAAAACAATGCACAACACTCATTTTTGGTAATATTACAAACCAATTTGAACCAGTCTTGTGCTGTGGTTCCATTGAGAGACTAGAAAACAGAAAACAGTTTAATAAAAGAAAATTTGTTTTAGCTGAGCAAAAAAACTGCCAAGAAACTAGAAAGTCTGAGCTTTCAGAAGAGCTCAAGCTTATGTCTGTACTCAGGGGCGGTGGAGATACAACCATTTTAATTTGGGTATGTCATTTTCTGCCTTGTCTTTCAGAAATGGAGATGGTGGAAAAGAGGTTTAATTTTACAAGATCAGTGTTAAATCTAACATCAACATCAGTGCTAAAATTTTGTATAGTTTACAGTTGTTAACAAAGCAAACGGCTCCAAAAGTGGGATTTGTGCCATAAACACATGAAGGCAAACAGAACAAAGGCTGAAAGAAGAGAGTATATATATATATATATATATACACACACAATGGGGAGCTGATGAGGGAATGAGTCATTTTGTTACTGTCAACCATTTCCCAAAACATACTCCTGGAGCATTAAATATTAGAATTATTTTTCCTACCTTCCATAAGCCATTAGTTTCATTTTATTCCAGTATGTTATTAAAATCAACTTGCAGAGACTTGAAACATGTTTTAGATAGATAATACATCACTGGGAACACGCCTATTAAAGTTTTCTTTATTGAAGTAACTTCATTTGCACGTCCAACATGGAACTGCAGGGAAGAATATATGTCTCCACCAGAGAATATAGTCCCAGGAGAAGACATATTTTATACTGAGAAAATAAAAATGAGCATCCCTTCTACATTTGGACGTACTTCTGTGGTAGCAGGTGAAACATTGAATTTTAAGGTGGGCATGTCATCTGAACATTTAATTTTGAAAGTTAAGGGGATTTGGCAAAATAACAGTAAAAAAAATATGGTTTATTTTTTGGAAATTGGTTGTCAGTAACGTATATGAGGGTAGTATTTGTGTTTCACTCTCTTCCATTGGCCCTATTGGGCTGTAACCTGTGTATGTGCGGGCCTGCATGTGCGTGCAGGTACGTTCCTGACTGGATAATTTGGAAGAGCGTGTCATACGCGGATTGGTTGTTGGAGCCTGCGCTTGGAGGACGTCTCATGCGCGGATTGGCTGGTGCAGATCACCCTGCGATTCAAATGCTGCGTTGGACAGACCTCGGAAGTCGAATTTTTCCCAGTGGGAAGTTCCAACTTCTGACCTCAAACCGTTCCCGCCAAATGTAATCAAAATAGCATAGCAATACATACTGTAAAATTAATTAAACTTCATAATAAATGCTAACTAAAGTACAGTTAGACTACAGGACTGTTTGTGTTGTTTTACAATAATATTAATCACAGTGGGTATTAAACATTTGTGCAGATGTAATATGAAATTATTTACATTTACGTATCTGGCAAACAGTTATTATACAAAATAGTTAACTTGATGATATATTCTGACCTTTTTCTATAATTTCACACAAGAAAAAGGACTTTATTCACCTGTTAGCTGATCATTTCTATTCACAAAACACAATTCATGCTTGTGACTATCAGTTAATCCGGATCGTATGCTAGCCTTTAGTCTGTTCTGTTGCTTGTTCGGTCTTTGTGTTAGTTTTGTATTATGTTTGTATATTTGTAAATAAATACTGTTATCTTTTTTTTTTTTAACTGAAATAACTTCTGTTTTGGCCTTTCTTGGGAGCGGCTTTTGCAGGGAAACCTCGAGCATGTTGCGCCCGGTTCCCCTAGGCTGGGTTGTAACATTCTACATTCAGAATTTACCTTTGAAGAAGTAAACATCACACTTAAGAGAAAAAAAAAAAACGTGATAAACTCAGTTTAGGTAAGTTTATCATCCATACAGCAACTGAACTGGGTCCACAACAACTAATGTTTTTCTACATTTAGCATTACATTTAGCAACACATTTTTGTGTTAGATAGAAATGTTGCTGCAGAAGTACGTAAAAGGTCACCCAGATGTTGACCGTCAACATGTTTCGCCTGTACTTACCCATGTCTTTTGAAAACATGTCATAGTAGTGTTGCAGTTATCCTCTTAAGCTTCAAGACGGGCTGACTGGATTTAGGTAGTGATGACCATAATCCCCTTCAGCACCTTGAGGACCAGCTGGGTGAAAGTAAGACAGTAAAACAAAGACAACACAAAGGTTTTAGTCCCAAACCTAAAATCACAAAGGGGATAAAGAAGAGGTAGGAAAAAAAGACCCTTATCTTCTTGGCAAGGGTCAGTTTGCGACATGGGGAACAGGAAAAGCAGCGCTCTGTCTAAAGAAGTCCTGGAAGAACTGAAGTCCAACACCAAGTACTCGGAGGCTGAGCTGTGCAGCTGGTATCAGTCCTTTCTCAAGGAGTGTCCCAGTGGGAAGATCAGCAAGGAACAGTTTGAGGGCATCTACGCCAGCTTCTTCCCCAGTGCAGACCCCACAGCGTACGCACGCCACGTGTTCAGGAGCTTCGACACCAACGCAGATGGAACTTTGGACTTTAAGGAGTACATCGTGGCTCTGCATCTCACCTCCGGTGGCAAGACTCTGGAAAAGTTGGAGTGGGCCTTTGCCCTGTACGATGTGGACGGGAACGGAACCATCAACAAAAATGAAATCTTAGAAATTGTTCGGGTACTTTATACTTTATACCACCTTGTTCTAGGATTCTGAAATGAGTATGAAGTGGATGCTATTCACAGGCTGAAGCAGGAAATTCAGAAAAGCATGAATCTAAATATATGGTTATATTTAAATTTTCATGGTCCTTTATTGGTTGAGAAAAATAAAAAACAACTCTACAAATTCAGTTGGGATATTTCAAAAATGTGTTGACAACAAACTGACATTTCAAAAAATTTTCACAGCCAGCAATGATAAGAAAAAAATATATTAACCTTTGACAGCAATTTTATTTATTTAGCTACTGTAAATGCCTTTCAAAACTATTGCATTTCTTTTTTGAACCAAGATGGTAGCTATTGCAGCACTTAACATCTTTATTTTCTACAGGAAGATTTAATTTATTACACTATATAATGTTATTTAGCATATCACCACTTTCACGTTAGCATTGTTTCACAGTCTCCACAATGGTGTTCAATGTATTATATCATGCTAATCCTAGTATGAACAGTATGCAATATAAAAATTCTCATTTAGAATGTTAAGAATAACTTTAAGAATATTCACTGTGAGTAATTATTTACATGCATTTCATGGTGTAATGAAGTGAGCACTGTTTAATGAAATGGTTAAAAATTACTCTCATGCAGTCAATATTCAACATGATTCCTGCTGATGACCAGACGAACCTTCCCGAAGATGAAAACACGCCAGAGAAAAGAGCTGAAAAAGTCTGGGAATTCTTTGGAAAGAAGGAAAATGGTGAATCAGAATGAATTCCAGTTAAATCAGAAATCATCTTGAGTATGCTCCTCTTATACTTAATGAAGCTGCATTCATGACTTTTATTTTTTTTTGTCTCTTCATAGATAAAATCACTGAGGGAGAATTCATTCAGGGCGTGATGGACAACAAGGACATCCTGCGGTTGATACAATACGATGAACCTCAGAAAATTAAGGACAAGCTGAAAGAGAAGAAGCAGTAATATGTGGCCTTAAAAAGGTGCTTCTTCTGATCAAAAGACTGTTTGAATCTTTATTTATTTATTTATTATTATTTTGTCTTTTCTGGTCTTAGCAACCAGCCAAGCAAGCAGTGTTATGTTTTTGCCTAAGTTGTTTCTGAAAAGCAGCAATATATCCATGTTCATGGACCTACAGTTTTAAAGGACCATACCATCCATTTTGCATGTTTGAGCCTAATACAGTATATTCAATTTTCGTACACGTAATGTTGCTGACAATCATTTCCCAAACAATAAAACTGTATTTCAGCTTTCCTGATACTTTGCAAAATCTCTTAATTTTTAAAATCAAATATTGAAGTGATACACCCTTAAAAATCAATGTTGCGCCTGCTAATAGTTACTCAGCCTTATGAAGTCTCAGTTTTTTAAATTTTTCAATAAACGCAGGTCTTCTTTTGGGACTGTATTCCCCAGTGGAGACATACATTCACTCCACAGTTTTTATTGTGCTTAAACGCTAAAATTACGAAACTTCACAAAAGCCCTGAATATCCGTGTTGTTGGCGATGATGGATTATCTATCCCAAGTTTCAAGTATCAACAACTGGATTTTAATAGCGTACCAGAATAAACTGTAACCAATGGCAGTGTGGAAGGTAGGAAAAACATTTTTAATTCACTGTTCCAGTAGTATGCTTTGGGAAATGATTGTCAGTAACATTACGTGTATCAAAACTGAATACTGTATATCATACTTAAACATGTAAAATGGATGGTATGGTCCTTTAATACTTGAAAATAGCTGATTTCCAGGACCTTGGGACAACGAGACATTCTGGATGTGAAATACATGGTACCCCTACCTCTTACTTGCCTGCCATCTTCTCCTGATTGTCAATTTACTCTCTCATATCACGGCTGGTCACGTTTTTCACACTTCAGTTCTTTCATTAACTTGATAGCTAGAAAGTCGAGACCAGAGCTCCTTATGAAGGGAATTAGGCTCAAGTTAACAATCCGCCTCTGTCAGGCAATCCTATTAAGAGCTGAAGGTCAATTGAGACAATCTCCTATAGTTTGTAGTTTGGCTTGGGTCATGAACACACTCCTTACATGTGTTCCTCGCTTGTATATCATTCAAACCAATTTTAACTTCAAACAGAATCAACAGAGATTCACTTTGTTTTATCTTTTGGATGATTTAATTTAGTTGTAAATGTTTTCATGGTAACAGGATGTAGAATTGCTGTGTGCATTGGTTAAAAGATTTATTTCCACAAATATTCAGTTAAAGCTTATCAATTAGATTAACAGGTCTTTTAATACGAGGACTAGCTGTTAATGGTTTTGAAGGTTT
Source organism: Lucifuga dentata (assembly GCA_014773175.1). NCBI lineage: Eukaryota > Metazoa > Chordata > Actinopteri > Ophidiiformes > Bythitidae > Lucifuga > Lucifuga dentata. The sequence goes on from VXCM01000560.1 coordinate 370,652, forward strand.
GTTCTCATCAGTGATATTGTGAAAATATATTTTCCAATTATGACATGTTAACAAGTATAAATTGCTAAATTTTCATCTTCATAACCAACTTAACTTTTTTCAGTCAATTTTGTGACTTTAAGGGTTTTTTCTTATATTTCTCAGAAAGGCAATCAAGGACAAAGTAATTAAACTTATCGTTTACCTTATTATTATGACTCTGAGCCCATATGTGGTCAAGACGCTCTTCAGGAATATGCTGCTTTGTATTGGATATAACTGTCTCCAAAGCCAGTTTTGGAGTTTTGGGGCAGGTTAAATTGATGTTTGCGTCTCAGACTGGAAGGCTGAGAGGCAGCAGATTTTCAGTCCAGCTGAATTCAAAGCTTAGCTCTTTACTTCTGACTGACTGATGCTGATCATTGAAATCAGCTGTTTCTGCTGGTCCCAAAAGCTCTCTAGTTGGCAGTTTCTGATGTGTCATTTCAGAGCTCCAATGAATAAATTCCTGTCATGCTAAATTTTTTTTGTGCTTTGTTTCATGATACATGATGCTTTCAGATTGAAGTTTGAGTGAACAACCCTCCAAAAAGGCTCCCAAAAAAACCTGTTGTTTTCCCAAACTGATAGTTTAGTGAGCTCAGAGCAAATGCTCAAGGACACTGCTGACAACATAGAAACTGAGCAGTTCAGCAAGAATAATTTTAAACTTATCAAGCGAATTCTATCCAAATACAAAGATGGGGAGTGTGGTGCATTAAGTGTGTGTTAACAGAATAACCCTAACCCATTTTGTGCTGTATAGCTGGGGAACATAGGACCCTGGGAATGTAAGAATGACCGCAGGGGGACATGTCTATGTTCCCAGGGTCCTATGGTCCCAAGGTCCATAGAGATGGGGAACATGGGACCCTGGGAAGAACACAGGGATGACCCTATAAAGATCCATGCATGTGACCTTTGTATTCAGATATCCTCCATACCAAGGGTTTGCAAAGGTTGACTCAAGTATAAGGAAATGTAGCGTTAGCATTCTTAGCTTTAACATTAGCTATGAGCTCACTAGAGCATTGCTTTACGATAACTCCAGGCTTTTTTTTTTTTTAATTTTGATGGGTAAAAATTTTGACCATCTTGGAGCCGCTGCAAACTTTGCTTCACAGGAACAATGCCACCTAGAGTTAGTTTTGGGCTACTATCCTGCATTCTGCTCCCACCAGTCTTCACCGAACCACATGTAGTGGTGTTTGGTTTTGCCTGATCACATAAAAAGGTTGGGTAGAGAGTGTGTTTGTGCTCCTTTGGCAAATATGAATGTAAAAAAAAAAAAAACCTAACAACAACAACAACAAAAAAAATTAAAATGTTGCTTGCCAGTTGAACTCCTGTTTTTTCCATCACAGTTGCATAATAGCACACTATGATATGTCATTTTCAAGGTGTAGATTTATTTTAGATGCTGCATTCCACAGTACACTGTCTGGACATTGGTCACCTATGATAAAACATGATTAAAACATTAGTAACATTTGATTCAAATCACATTATGAAAAATATCTGACACAGTCGGGCAATTAACAGTTACGCCATCATGAAATTTCTGATTCTTGTCAAGAACATTTAGTTGGAACATAATAACTTTGTCACATTTAGCGCACGACATTGACACACACACGCACACATAAACTACAACAGATATGCTATTTAAACCTGCCTTGCAGCTGCTTGGATTAAGCATCAAAGCAAGTCGAAACGGAGTGAATCCAGTTTGTCTGATTCCAGTAAAGATGAGTTTTCTTCATGTAACACAAATAGAATATAATGCACATTACACACTGTTGATGTGTTGATGATGAGGCAGGTAAGCATTTATTTTTTTGTTTTCTGAGTCTAAAAAATGGATTAGGATTATGACTTTTATCAAATTTGTCCTTTTGAAGTTGAAATAATGGCCACAGAATAAAGTAATAATTCTTATTAATGCAGAACAGATAAACGCCAACAAAATGTAAAGACCAGGACAGACGTAAACATACACACATGTAAACACAGACACATACTGTACATGCAGTCTCTGTTATGTCAGTTTTCTTTGTGCATGTGGAATTTTACACATCCTCATCAGATGGATCCATATTTCCAGTGAAATCCAATCTTACAGCAAAACAACCACAAAATTACCCATACATCATTAAATGTTAACTCTTCTTTCTGCTGTATGTCACCGCATAACCAAACACCATCGTAGAGATATTCTCTGTACATTTACCAAAAATAAAACAAACAACGTTGTACAGTACAAACACCTCGCTGGCCCAAAGACCAAGACCTGTTGAACATCTGACAGCAAAATACATTTAGCCTGTATGTACAAATGTACACGGATGCAGAATAGAATACAGTATATCAAGGACATTCCAGGTATATAACCATTAGGCACTAAAAGGTGTTTCAGTGTAACATGGACCACCCTTTTCCTCAGGACTGATCCAGAAGAAACCCTGGCCTACATCTGATTGACCACAAATTCGCTTTCTGAAACCTGTTTGCTTGTATCTTTAATCAGTTGAGGTTACTGGATAACGACGCTGTACATCAATTCTTACGTTTTGTGAGAAAGGTCATAGATTGTTCTTACAAGATAAAGAATACCTTGCGTAGCTGTAAGATTATAGAGTTTACGTCTTGCACGGAATCAAAATAACCATCGTGGTTCCACATATTGTGCAGATCTTCATTTACAGTAAAAGCAAGATATTCAAAACATGCATTTCCACCAAAATGAACCAGCAAAATATGAAAATATATCATATTCACTCTGAGATATCGCAATATGCTTCAGTATCTGTATCTAAAATAAAGGTAATATCAATAATCAGACTTTTTGCCCAAACTGGAGAGGTTTTGATTGAAGCTAAAGTAAACAATTCAAAATACATATCATTTTTTTTTTAATACTCTCAACTTTACAACAGGTAACAGCAGAATATGCTAATGGCATTCAAGAAGCTAATGTACGCTATAGTATGGTTAAAATTTAGAAGGAACATGCTGGTATTTTTATGGTTGATCTGTTTCCTGGACTCAAACACAGCTTTAAGTAGGAATCTTTGCTCCTGTTAATGGTGTCAGAGAGGATGAGCAGACCTCAGCAGGCTGAACATGCACCTGGATCAGTGTTATTGGAAGCCTTCGCTGTGGATGTGTTTAATACTGAAGAACAGAATGGCTGAACCCACGTCAGGACGGTCTATATGCTCATATCCACAGGACGAACCTCTCCGGTTTTGTTCTCCTTTACCCACAGCTCTCTGTCTTTGGCTGGATCCACGTTCTGGAGCAGCTGGTCAACTGGCTCCACCGTCTACAAATACATACATGCAAAACATGACGTTATTTGAATTGATTTAGATTTTTACCTTAGCATGTCACATAAATGATATACCCCCTTTTTGTGCAAAGAAACATAAGCATGAGTGTACAGGTACCAAAATTTTTGGTGCCAAAGAAGAATGACCTTTAAAAGACTTTCTGGGAAAATTACAGTTTGGTCTGTTGGTTCCAGGAACATTTCCAGAAGGTTCTGGTAGTGTTATCTTTAATTATCTTTAAGGAACATTCTTTGGAGGTTGTTATTTGGTTATATAGGAAAACCATTACTGAACCTCTGGGAAATGCTCCTGAATGTTTCCCAAGACAGTTTTCTAAATACATCTGGTATGTTCCCTTTAGGAAAAAGATCCCAGAAGGTTTCCGGAACTTTCCAGGTAACCTTGTGGGAACATTATGGAAACCATATTTTTACCAAACACGGAATATTTTCTTCAATCCATGAAGAAAACTTTCTTAAGAATCCTGGCAAAATCTATGTGAATCCCTGTAACTTTCAGAAAACCTTTTCGGAATGTTCCTGAAACCAAAAACTTTATATATCAGAAAACTGTCTGAACAGACTGAAATATTAACTCTCAAATTTAAAATTCAACATTATATTATGAGAATGTCAGACTTCAATAAAAAAAAAAAAATTAATGACACACAAAAAACTGTCTGAATTAAAGTTTTTTTTTCACTTAACAGGCCCTATCCTCATATAACCTCCACTAGTTTGACTTTTCTTACTCTAATCTATGAATTTAGGTCGTAAAGATTTATGTCAGCCTAAAAACGGAACTTACCTTCTGCATAAAGGAAGGTGGATAAATTAAGCTCAAGTGGATTTATCGTCCAATATTCCTGTCACTGATTAATTACCAAAACACGTGTTCTACTTCTGTTAAATATCTCATCTTCAAAAACAGAAACACGGACATGAACATTAGAGGATCTGACTCAAGCACAGTAACAGGAAATGTGAAATCCAGGGAAAAGAAACACTGAACTCACACTCTGATTGAACATGTCAGTTTCGTGTCGCAGAGTCGTGTACTGGCGTAAATGCTGCTGAATCCACTCGATCCGGTCAACCTCCAGTTTCTCCAGCTCCTGAAACAGCAAGATAAAAGTCAAAAGATGAAAAAAAAAAAAAGTGGTTTTTACAGTATTACTACTCCAGAGCAAAGTATTACCATGCTTGTAGTGACCATTTCCTCAAACCACTTGCACTGGGTGTGGTTGTACATATCCACACAACGCATCAGGTCGTCTCCTGAGGAATACAAACGTAATGAACAAGAGGTCAGGAGGTCGATAAAGCTGCTGTATAATGAAATTTGCTGTCATCTCCATTTTATTTTTTGGTTGGATAAGCTGCACAGTGAAGCAAATAATCAGCAGAGGGAGCTCGTGAATCACTTCTCAATGAGCTTGCTCTATTTCAGATGATGCATGTTGTCAGAAGTACAGTTACATTTAATTTAACGTAAGTCTTGTTGTGACAATTCATAATTTTCTGATATTTGACCATTAAATTTGATGATGAAAATTCTGCATTTTCTGCTCATAAGAATGTTTAGGCCTGTTCAGCTGCTGCGATATGGATGTCAACAAACCTTTAAAGGACCATACCACCATTTTGCATGTTTGAGCCTAATATATTCAATTTTCATACATGTAAAGTTACTGAAAATCATTTCCCAAAGGATAAAACCGTATTTCAGCCTTCCTGATATTTTACAAAATCTTTTAAACTTTCAAAATCAAATATTCAAGTAATATACCCACCTTAAAAGTCGATGCTTTACCTGCTAATAGTTATGCAGCTTTATGAAGTCACGGTCATTTAAATTTTCCATAAACGCAGGTCTTCTTTTGGGACATTCACTCCCTGCTTTTTATTGCGCTTAAACATTAAAATCATGAAACTTCAAAAAACCTGAATACATGTCTTGTACATGATGATGGATTACCCATCCCAAGAATGTTTCAAGTATCAACAAGTTGATTTTAATAGTGTACCAGAATGAACTGAAACCAATAGTGGTCTGGAGGGTAGGAAAACATTTTTAATTCACTGTTCCAGTAGTATGCTTTGGGAAATGATTGTCAGTACCATTACATGTATGAAAATTGAATATATTAGGCTCAAACATGAAAAAATGGGTGGTATGGTCCTTCAACAACATAAGAGGCTTAGATAATTAAGATATTCAATTATTATATTGCTAGTCCTGTTAATCAGTTTGAGAGTGTTGGCAGGTTCCAGTCTTGTAATGTGAATTTTAGTTACATTTGTATCACTGATTATACCTTTAAAGTGAAGAAATTACTCATGACTACTTAGTAAATAAATGCTTTGAACAGAATCTTCTTGTGAATTTCTTCTTCTGCATATCTTTTTCTTTCTTTCTCTCTTGATGTCATTAAATGTAATAGGACTTGAGACTGTTGAACCAACACGGGTTATTCCAGCTCTGGAGACTCAGGAAAACAGAAAAGGGTAACTTCTTAAACTTCAGTGAGAAAAGGTTAAAATCACATCTCAGTCTGTGGCAGCATGTGCAGTGTACTGTAACCACATTTCCTCCATGCTTGGCGAAGCCTCAGCGATCACAGACACAAAGCTGACATCATTTAACTGTTTCTTATGAGCGGTATTGATTTGTGCAACGGACTGTGACTAATCTACCGGGAGGAAGAGAGAAAGAAAATATAACTTCCATCAGTCTTTTCCTGTGCAGGACAACATTAAAACCATATAGCTCAGGTAATATTTCTCTCTTTTGCTGTGCTTAATCCTATTTTCTTACATTCATGCCAAGGATGAGCCTACAACAAACAGAGAGTGTTCACATAATAGCCTGTTTAAAAAGTACTATCATCCACCATAGATTTCCATGTTCATATTTTCATTTAAGGACCTATTTTAAAATTTTAAACTATTATGTTACAATAAGCAATATTGATGTCAGATACTGTAGTTCAGGTGAAACAAAGCACAAACTGACTGTTGTTGAAGTAACATATTATAGATGTTTTCCTTCATTTTTATAGTCTAATATAGCAGGGAATATGGCTGAACATTGTCCAAGTTCATTCCATAGATCCTTAACTGCCCTGAAAGCTTCTTTTTAACTGGCCTTTACTTCTGTAACACGAGTACAAGCTGTGCGAGCGAGTGTTTGACCAGCATCAGTGCTTCTCAGTTGTTAGGATTTTCCAGGTCAGAGCTGATATAGCTGACCAATCAGAACAGAGCTTTATGGGAGCAGACCTTAAAGAGAGACAGTACCCAAAATGGCCTGTTTTCACTCAGTGTGCACCGTGGTGCTGCAGCAAGGGAGCGCATGAACATTAAAGCACTGCAAAGGCTTCAAAATAGATCCCTAAACCACAATAAGAGCATGGAAATCTTTACATTTGCCCTTTAAACTTTAGTTTTCAAGTTATTTCCTGGGTTCAAATGGCATTTCAATCTTTAACTGGGAGGAAGACACATTGCAGTATTCGTGAAGTCTGCTCCAAAAATGCTGGGTGTGAATGTGCACTTATTTCACATCTGAATCCATGACCTCTGACCTGCTTGTGTGGATTTCCGCCGGGCTTTCTTTATGTCCTCCTCCGTCTTGTTGCTGAGTTTAATCTCCAGCTGCTGGGTTTTCACCTCCAGATCCTTCTGTCTGTCTGCCAGGGCTTTACGGGACTACACACACACACGCACACACACACATGCACACACACAAACGGAAGTGTAGGATGTGTGAATGAAGAAACAAGTCAGTCAGCATAATCCTCAAATTCGCTGTACGAACATCTATTACAAGAGTCATTACAGCCTTTTCATGTTGGTGACTGACATTCCTGCTTCAATCCTACTCTCATCCTCTAATCCCAGTTTAATCCATGTCACAGAGTCTTTCCTCCTACTATCTACTGAGGCGACTCTCCAAGGTCATGGTTTCAAAGTGTTTGAATGGTAAACATACTGTTACAGTGAAATGTAAGACGATAAAATATCATTGTCAGGTCATTCTAAACCCCCTGATTAGATCACTTAAGGGTGTGGAACAGAGATGGAGCCACAAGTTTGTTGGAAATTATTGGAAATGATTTTCATAGTTGTGATAATTTCATCATTAGTGAGTAAACAGTGAATATTTGATTAGTACACACTGCCAGTTGGAAGTGACTCAACAATTAAGATAAAAATTTAAATTGGTGCCAGTTTACAAAATCATATATAAAAAATTTCAGACAAAATTTAAATGGATCTTAAAAGACCATACTGGCGATTTTGCATATTTAAAGGACCATACCATCCATTTTGCATGTTTGAGCCTAATATATTCAATTTTCATACATGTTATGTTACTGACAACCATTTCCCAAAGCATAAAATCGTATTTCAGCTTTCCTGATATTTTACAAAATCTTTTAATCTTTCAAACTCAAATATTCAAGCGATGCACCCACTTTAAAAATCCATGTTTTGCCTGCTAATAGTTACGCAGCCTTATGTAAATTTTTCGATAAACCCAAGTCTTCTTTTGGGACTATATTCCCTGGTGGAGACATGAAAAAATCCTGAATACACCTCTTGTTGGTGATGATGGATTACCTATCCCAAGAACGTTTCAAATATCAACAAGTTGATTTTAATAGCGTACCAGAATGAACTGAAAACAATGGCGGTCTGGAAGGTAGGAAAAAAAAAACTGAATTCACCATTCCAGTAGTATGCTTTGGGAAATGATTGTCAATAACGTTATGTGTATGAAAATTGAATATATTAGGCTCAAATATGCAAAAGGGGTGGTATGGTCCTTTAAGCCCAATAAATACAATAAATTCCCTGATCTTTCAAAATCAATTCAGGTGATGCATCCACCTTAAAATGCAATGTTTTTTCACCTGCTAAGATGTATGTGTCCAAATGTAGAAGGGGTGGCCGTTTTTAAACTGTCAGTAAAAGCCGCCTTTTCCTGGGTTTATATCACTTGGTAGAGACACACTGACTTCTGTGCAGCTCAGTTAAATAAAGTTACTTCAAGAAAAAATTTAACAGACGTCATGTTTGCTGTGATGGATGCATGTTTCAAGTCTCTACAAGTTGATTTTTATAGCATACTGAAATGAACTTCAATGGAAGTCTCAATGGTAGGAAAAACAATTCTAAGATTTACCGCTCCAGTATGTTTTGGAAAATTGTTTTCAGTAATGTGTATGCAGTATTTATTGGACTCAAGATTCAAACCACTGACATGGTCCTTTAACTGTACAATAACGCTCAATGTGTACATTTTGCATTTTTGATAAATGAGGGAAAGAGCAATAAGCACATGTAACAATGCAAACCATTTCCACGCCTCTGGTTTTATGTCTTTTTTAAAAAATAAAATATTATAATAGAACTCCAACTGAAGCAGTTTTGAGAAATTGCCTGAAAAAAAAAAAAAAAAANTAAAAAAAAAAAAAAAAAGGTTTTTACGTTTGGCTGAGTTGTGAAGTTGGCGTTGATAACGAGAAGATTTTGGAAGAAGCAGTGTTTTGGAATAAATGATGACATGAAGGGACCTGCTTTCATCTTGTCCTCTTCTTGTTTTATTTCCAGCAGTGCAGACTCAGCACTGCTGCCACTCGCTGTGACAAGCTTTCACAAAGCCCCAAAAATAAAACAGCCAATGAGACGCGGTGACCAGAATACATTGTCAGCAGAAATAAATATATTCATAAAGTGGCTTCGCTGGTGGGAAGAAGCAAAAATACCATTACGGAGGCGCTACTGGTGATTATTTAATTTTGTTTGTCTCTTTACAGTATTCACATAATCATACTTGATGCTGCTGTTGACTTTTTTGGAAACTGACTATTGAAATTTGTGCAAAATTTGGATGGAAACACATTTTGGCAGGTATAGATGCTAAAAAGTGTTCAGTTTGATCTGTCAGTCAACAAAAAGATCTCATACGTGTAGCAGTTTTTTTCTAACCAAATTTTTACATGGTAACACAAAAAAAAAAAAAAAAAAGNAAAAAAAAAAAAAAAAAAGGAAGAGAATGTAATGAATGTGTGTAGCTGACTTCGGAGGGTTGAGTGTTACCTTCTCCACACTTGCGTAGCGACTGGCCAGCTGCTTCCTGAGATCCGCGATGTGATGGTCGTACTTTTTCAGGTCCTTCTTGAAGTTGTCGCCCCTGAACGTCAGTAAGGGTTTCTCTACCTCAGAATGGAGCTGTGGAAACATGTCACTCAGTGTTGGTAATGAGACAAAATAATCACGCGATCATATTTATCCCAACTATGTGGATCTGTTGTACATACTCTAGTATAAGATGATCTCGTGTATAAGCCGACCTCCAATTTTGACCTGCAAATTTAGATTTTTAAAGAAACCCGTATATAAGCCGACCCCCTGATGTTGTTCCATCAATTTATTTGTTTAGCAAATGACCTGTTTTTCTGGGTATTGTCATAGTATTCCTGTGATTTTCTGAAAATAATCCACCTACTGGTACAGGTAAACATGATATTTATTTCAGCAGCTGATTACCATAACTGACCAATCACAACAGCGCTTACTGGCNAACATGATATTTATTTCAGCAGCTGATTACCATAACTGACCAATCACAACAGCGCTTACTGGCCACTGTAAATTGTGCTGGATAAGATGTTTTGTCGGGAAATATCTCATTTTAAGGTATGATTTAAACTATTTTCCATGGGTAGTGGTAATGGAAAGTATTTCCAGCCCGGAAATCTCGTTCTCTGGGATCAAATTTAAATTTCTTGTGTATAAGCCGACCCTCCGATTTGCTTTGTGAAATTTGGTAATAAAAACTAGGCTTATATTCGAATATATCGAATATAAGCCAGTACATCGATCTGGATTACTGCCTAATAAAGTCTGAGACCTCTCATATAAAACGTAATACAAAATGAAAACTTGTAATTTTAATGAGACTGAGAAAATCCAACAAATATCAAACATCTTCCTTATAGAAGTGACAGAAAATCTTTAGAAATGTGTAGGAATCCCAAAAGGCTTTTAATGGAAGAAGGTGAAAACACAAGTTTTTAAATCTCAGTTTCTATTTCACCTCCTCACTCACACCTATAAAACCTTTTTTTTATAGCTTGTTAGCAACACTGGCCCTCCATATTCAATTCTAATCTAGTGCTAAAGCTTGCAGCTGAAATGTAGCTTATTAAAAACACAAAGCAAAAATGAGCCAGACCTTCTACAGCCTTGATAATGCTCTCATTCTCCAGCTGACCGTACATTACTATTCACCCCTTATCATAATGAGGCATGGAGTGTCAGAGTGTTAGTGGAGCAGGGAAAAGCCTGCATCGCCCTGGGCGGACGCTCGTCAGAACACATAAATAATTAATTACACAACAGAGGGCTATGAAAAACTCCAAGGCAGCCTCTGCTTTACTTAAGGCTGCATTTCAAGCTGGTGTGCAGTTTTCTGCAGTGCTGGTAATTGGATCGCTGACGGGTCATTTTCTTCACTCAACACTGTCAAGGTTGAGGTAAACAAGCCCCGTCACCCCTGAATGCAGCCTGAACAAATATCATTACTTGTACTGATTGAAAACATTAAACACTTGACCTGAAGGTGAAGAAAACTGCAGCTAAAACCGAAGCAGCATCCACACAGGCAAAGAAAAACACAGCATGTCAGCATAACAAATTACCTGATGAATACTGTAACCAAATCCAACAGGTTACTTGATTATTTCCATTACTTTTAGGCTCCCTTTTCTTCTGAAATCTTGAAAATATGAGGTTCAAAATTAATAGATTACTTATTTCAAATTTACTACCTTGTTGGAAAACTTTAGATGCACCTCAGCCTCGTCATGGAGACTCTTCTTCAGCTGGGTCCAGGCTTCTCCAAGAGTCCTGGAATAGATATGAGTGAAATATAAATTAAATTTAACCTGTAACTTCATGGTGCAATATTTGACACAAGTAGAAAGCATTTACACAAACAGGGGTAAAAATCAAAGACAGTATTTGTATGTATTTCTATATCTGTTTACTTCAAACTCAAATCTGTATATAGATACAAAGTGGAAGTGGAAATAAACCAGATATGGGTAATGAATGCTAGAATGTCTGTTTTCTGTCTTTATATTCGCCCACAACAGCATTAAATAACTATAATAACGACCATGAGAATGTTAAAGGGGGACTCCACCGATTTTACACATCAAATTTGGCTTATTGGTCATGGGAAGTATTATTCGGCATGTGAAAACAACTATATAAATGCTTTTCTGGAGTTAGAGGGAGGTATGCAAAATCAGGAAAACTGACTTTTATGACATCACAAGAGTTATTTCCGGTTTGTACTTTAGATATCAAGTGTTGGTGCTGAGCTACAAGTTTGAAAAATAAAGTTGCTCCTAACCCTTTTTTAGTCAATTCATCACAACTTCAAGCTGTGGTTTTACTTTTCAAACTTGCATCATTAACCATTTTGATGTCATAGATGTCTCTGCACAGCGCCCTCTTAAGCCTTTATGTAGTTGTTTTCACTTGCTGAATAGTGCTCCCCGAGACTAATAAACTGAATTTGATGTGAAGTGGAAAAACATAAATATAACAGCTTCAAATCAGATGACATATCTTTGTATCAGATTAGTTTATCCGGGTTTGGTTACAAATCTATAGAGCATAAACTACAGGTCTCCTATGAGGCTGTCATACCAAAAGACACTTACATTTGAACTTAAATCAATACACTGGACCCTGCAATCCCATTACATACTGTATTTGGTTTGGCCTCAAATGTTATTCCCTATTAGTTTTATTCTTATTGCCAAAAAACAACAAGAGTAATTGTAGAAATACCAGATTTGGAGACTGACCAATATCTACTGAGCTACAAGCCAAGGCCAATCTGTTGATTGATTTTATATCCACTCAGTGGTTTCTGAGAAATCCTAATGACAGAACAACAAGAATAAAACATGGACTTAATCTTTTAAGGAGCATCAAACACATTTAATCAAATGCACAAAAAGTAGTGCTGGTAAATTGAAATAAATTGATTGAATGCGAGCCAAAGATGCACGCAGAGTGACCGTACAGCTACGCTGCACTCACCCTTCCTCCTGTGCTGCCAGAGGGCTCAGAGACAGCTTGGAGAGGTTCTTGGCATATTCTTCCTCAATTTTTATCCTGAAACAGAAGGAGCTCAATATAAAACCCTCATCCGCATGACTCACGAGCGCAGAAATGGGTTTGAACAGAGACATATTCAGGAGTGCAATACATTATGACAGCCACTTTGAATACATTTACAGCCATGACCCCTGTACATCTATCACCCCACTCTGCTTGTGAAAAATTCTGCATTTTGCAGAACAGGCTGTTTTTGGAGCAGCAATTTAGAGATGGAAATGAGATTTGCTCATATTTGCCCCCCCCGAGGGCCATTCAACAAGAGCAGCCATGTTCGTGCCCTTTGTGACACTCGTATCCTCTACTGATGTCACATTTACCATCCATACCTGAGTAAATCTGTCACCTAAAGAAGGTCACAAGGCTCATTCTTGGACTTAATGTTCAGATACTCAGGCACCAAGCAACCCACCCAAACAACACGGAAAGGTCAGCGCTGAGAAGAAATCTACTCGAAGGATTTTGGGAACGGTAGCCTCTTGAATCAAACGTGGGAGTACATTTAAAGGAGAATCATTAGCTTCCCAGGACCAGGACATGAATAGAGTCTTTGTGGGATTAGGTGGAGCTAATTAGAAAGAGAGGCGTGGGATCGGATGTCGAACCTTAAAGGGAATTCCTTATTATTCATGCTGCTTTTGAAAACCTGGTCTAAATTCAGTTAGATCCATATTGTAGAGGGAATCTGCAACCCCCTTAATGACCAAATCTAAGCATAAACTACGAGCTGTAAACTGTTACCTCTCATGAATAAATTCGGCCATTTCCTTCTGCATCTGCTTTCCCTTCAGCTGCTTCTGCAGAAGAACTTCGAAGCCCGCCACTGAGGTGGTCCCCTGCGGGTCTTTCTTGTCGGTCTGAGGGAGAGGAGACCATAGCTCAGTCATACAACCAGCTATGAGTTCACAGAATGTCCAACACCACCTCTTTGTTGTTTATGTTTGAGAGTGTGTAGGGGTNGCTATGAGTTCACAGAATGTCCAACACCACCTCTTTGTTGTTTATGTTTGAGAGTGTGTAGGGGTTTGTGAGAATCCGTGTTCGGTGGTGAGTCAGGAAATGTGTGCATGAAAATGAGTCACAGTCACATGTCAAGAAGGGCATGCGTCGGTGTATTGGCGTCAATCGCTGATGGGCGGATGTGTGTATTATGTGTTTCTGTATGAATAAGAATGCCAAACAGCTCTCTCTGTCTCTTTTTTTGTGACAGGACCAGTTTGTGTTACCACGTGAGGTGCCAAATATCAACAGCAGGTTTGCTCAGTGGATGGACAAATAAACACAAGCAATGTCATGTGATAGGATGGCAAACAAGGAGCAAAATGGTAGTACAGGAGAAGGAAATGGGCACCGGATTTCAGTCAATTATGCAGGCAAAAGGGTTTTGATTCAGATCTATTTTAATATGTACATTTATGGAAACTGGTAATTACAGGGCGCAGTAGGGAAACATTTGAAGCAGAGGTGAGTTTCTACTTAGAAAATCACAGAGCAGGCAATCAGGCATCTAAAATTTCAATTTAATCATAATATTAGATATAATAACACAAATGTCTGATTCTGCCTGGTTCAGTGAATAAAATGCCTGACAAATCAAGTTTCTTTCCCAAATTGATAAAATTTCTTCTTGCTTACAACTTTCTTACTAACTATGATGAACACAAACTGAAAAAGTGTCATTACAGAAACAACCACCTCAGCACATGACATTAATGTCTGGAAAAGCAAAACAAATCAAGATGTGGGTTCAGTCGAGGTAGCGCAAATTTAAGCAAAGACAAATCCTGTAGAGTTGAAAATGTTTTAGCCTGAGCTAAAAAAAAATGTGCTTATTATCCTGAGCTGACTCGTTATTATGTATAGAGACAGGAATTAAAAACGAGATGATCAGGAGGAAAACAAGCTACTATATGACATCAGTCCAAGACTGAGTTGTCAAACACATGGCACACATGCTAGCTTGTCACAGCGGAGTTATTCCTATGTTCCCAGGGTCCTATGTTCTCCAGTTCAATATACTGTTAACACACATTGAGTATGTGTTAACAGAATAACCCTAACCCATTATGTGCTCTATTGTGCTATACAGAGCTGGGGAACATAGGTCCCTGGGAACATGGGGGGGNGGGGGGGGGGGGGTATCTATGTTCCCAGGGTCCTATGATCCCAGGGTCCATAGAGCTGGGAAACACAGAACCCTGGGAACACAGGAATGACCCTAGTGGTGCTATTTGCTACTATGATGCTAGTCACAGCTAGCATGTGCCATGTTGGTGCACTGGCTGTTTGCTGTGAATAGAAATGGACTGCAAATACACTCTAGAGATCAAATTCATTAAAGTAAAGTGCGTTAAAAACCATCTTGACACATTTACATCATTTATATCATCATCTAAACTAATAGTTAGGACTGGAAGTAAAATTTGAAAAATCTCTATCATAACATTATATAGACAGCATCATATTGTCCAGATCTTGTTTCAGTAAACTACCATGATGCCAATCATCTCATCATCATTTGAATGTACTGTGAGAATAAAAAGAGATATAAGTAACTTACCCAGAAGTAATCGCAGTAGCTCCATTCATTGGGCTTGAGGAGCTGCTGCTCCGGGCCTTCTCCGGGTAGAGGAAAAGTCACGCAATTAATCTGAAGTAAAAGAGAAGAAACTAAGGTTTAATTCTAGAAATCCAAAGTGACAGACAGTGACAAATAAGAGCTGCTGAGCTGGGAGTCCAGCACCTCTGCGAGAGTTAACTTGGATTTCTTTTCTCTCGTTAGGAAGACGTGGAGTCTGTGGGAATGGCTGTAACGACGTCTTGTATTTGGAACGAGGCGGTGTTTAAGGGCTGGGATTTGTTTGGATGATGCAGATGACAGGAAACAGGTCAGGCATGGGTGAACATAAAAATGTGGTGATGTTGGCTATCCAGAAGGTGACCCAGTGGCCTTCAGGGGAAGAGAGAGAGAGAGAGAGAGAGAGAGAGAGAGAGAGAGAGAGAGAGAGAAACTAAAACCTTCTCTATTACCTCCCTCAAATCAAACAAATCAACTTTACCCACATGAGAATATGTGGTGTTGCAGATAAACACCCAGCGATCAGACTGAATACAGACTCCACGGTCCACAGCGTCTTCAATTACTCTTGGGGCTGCAATTATGTAATGTTCACCATCTGTGAGCCATCCTCCCTGGCACCGCGAGATACCATTCGCTCTGTACCATGTCAACCGCTGCTGCAAACTACAAGGCCATCCACGCACGCCGTTTCCTCCACATACACACACAATATTTAAAACGGAGGTCAGAGTTTACTCTTATTGTGCATGCTGAAGAGAAAATTGGACTGTAAATTCAACTTCAAGTGAACTTTGCATACAGCTGACAAATGGCAGCAAGAGGAAACTTTGCTAAGCTGAAAACACATTGATGCTCACCATCCTGACTGAGCTGTGATCGTTATAAAGGATTCAAATGTAACGCAGAGGCCAAATGCTACATTTGCACTGAAGGTCTTGATGCTCAATTCCCATCTTTTGCCTTTATCCATTTTTTTTTACCTTTGGTAACCTTTTATAATAGCTCGTATTCGATAGCTGTGTTTGTGTCCCGAAACGACCTGCAAAAACAAACAAGGGTTTAGTTTTAGTTTCTGACATTAACAAAAGTCAAATATGTGTATAGTTGAATATCACATACAATCTTTCAAAGGGCTTTACCAGCTCACACATTAATGGATCTCAACCTAGTGCAAGCTCTCTAAGAAGCCAAGGAAAAACTCCCTAAAGAAAAACCTTATCATATTAGGAAAAATTACAACAAAGCTCAGGAGAGGCAATTCAGAAAGAGAGAGAGAGAGAGAGAGAGAGAGAGAGAGAGAGAGAGAATCCCTCTCTCCCACTCTTGAATGGTCGGGTGTGCAATAAGAACCGTATGTTGGAAAGCAGGTAAATAATGATGTAACAACACAGGAAGACAGAAATACAAAAAGCCACAATGGATGCAAGTGAGACAGAAATAGATAGATAGATAGAAAAAGATATTGATTTCCAAGTATCTTTAAAGGTCTGGAAAAACTGAATTATGTTTGAAAGCAGAGAAGAAAGACAAGGAATGAAGAATCAACAAATAAGAAGCTTTGACAATGACATGGGATGTAATTTATATTCGTACAAAGTAGAAGTTTCACATTTTCCAAAGTCTGAGTCGGAATGGCAAAGAAACTGTAATCTGATAAAGTCGGCGTGGATGCGTCTTGGGGGTAAATACTGTGACCTTTCCCCTTGTTTTGAACTGAAAAAGCTTTCAGATTAACGGTGAAACATGTCAGTAAATTTGGTCAATTATTTCTCTTATCCTCCAAACATTCTACTACCTGAACGAATGAGATGATCCTTCACAAACAGATCTGAGAATATCTGATTCCATATGCATGTTTTACTGTTTACATGCTCATATCTGATATGCGCCACATGTGGGCAAAACATGTGTACCTGGTGGTGTAAATGCAGTATAAGATGGAAGTCGCTCTCACTGCCTCACTTAGCTAAAAAGATGGCTGCAATTTTTCATACATTTTGCCTGATGCAGCTTTGACCATCAAACATATTCAGCATGAAAAAGCTGAAGGGCTCACGAACACTCATCACTGACCTCTTCATTCTCTATGCTGCCAGCGCGCCACTCCATCTGAACAGCTTCCAATAAACAACATCTGAAACAGATGAGTAATATGCTTCCCTCTGTTATACCATCACTGAAATCCACAGGAGAAACCGGTAGCCATTCAAGTGCTGCGCGCTGATATGATAGAAATAAAACAAACAGAACGCAGCCTTTGAAACAACGTGCATAAACAACCGAGTTGTCATTAACTCATAGTAACACTTTCTAATCTAAAGAAACGGCGCTGATTTACTCTGTGTGCTGAGCAGTCACTTAGTTCATTTTCCGCTTCAGAGATCGCACTGATTGTCATGGGCACCAGATTTTCCATTACACTGGCTCCATATCTATCATGACTGTTGTTTATCTCCCTCTCACATCCAGCAGAAAATGAGACCATTTTTCTAAAGAAAGGCTGTCTCCCTAACTCACTTCTTTTTTTATGGGTGCTTAGTGAGGTGCTCCAGGATTAGGACTAAAATATTAATATAAATTACCTTTATGACACAGCGAAACTCAGCATGTAATAAATCCCTCTGAAAGAATGAGTGGCTGTGGTGATGTTTTAAGTCCAGCCTTACAGAGTTGGAGCTTATGGTGTATTGTATCCATGAACATTACAATTAAACATAAAATAAAGTCTTTTAAGCTATTAGCAAACGTAACAGTGGCGGTTTGTAGGGTGAACTGGGACATTTTGTCCTCACTCAGCATTCATAAACATCCACTCTCATGGGGTTTTGTATCTAGGCTAGAGGCAATGGCTCATTTCATTCCACATTTTGTTGTTTTTATTTCTTTCTTTCTCTTTTTGTTTTGCTGAATATAGGAAAAAAAATAGACGCATTAAAATAATGGCTTGGCAGTCACACAAACAACTCTGAAACACAATATTCCACATCACTCACACATTTTCTCTCTCTCTCTCTCTTTCTCGTCCATTTCTAGGCATAGGATTTCAGCTAGAGCAAAACAGACTGAAGGATGCTCTGCCACTGTTGCTAAGCGACAAATTACTTTTGCTGTAAAAGGACCCCCTTCTTTCCATAACAAAACTATCTCAGACCTCCTCACTACTCTCCCCATGCTTCTCTGTTTTATTCATTTTACAGTACATAAGCTCATGTGACTAACCGCCGGGAGAATCCAATCAAAACAACCTGTCCGAGCCTCACAAACGAGGCCAGATGACGCTCCTAATGATCTGCTGTCCCCCCAAGTGTCTACTCTGAGCAGGGCATAGCAACAAGTCAAACAGCACTTGAAGTAGTCTTTAATAAGGTCTGAAGCAAATGCATTCAGTCTGATCGCTGCATGTTGGTCACACTTTACATCCTGCTGAAGGTGAAAACAAGGTTATGGCTCCTTCTCCTATCTGATGTAAAGCCATGGAATCCTGTGGGAGTCCATTTTGCCAACAGTCATGCATGTGCATGTCTCCATGACAACTGCAGGGCTGTCGATGGTTGTGTAATGTGAGGTTCTCCATGGCAAACAAAAAGACACCTTTTTGGACTGACGTCATCCAGTCACAGCTTTGGATTCAAGCGTTATCACCTGCATTTTTTTAATCTAAGAATATATATGTAAGATATAATATTGTTTTAAGATACAAGTGCTGTTATACCTTTACACTACCCGAGAATTCACTGATGCCAAAGCAGATTGTGTGAACAATAGATCTATGAGTGGTGAAAGCGCTTTGAAAAGGCCATAAAAAGGTAAAAGAAGAGAATTATCTTTTGCACACAGTACATATTCAGTAAATATGTGAATGATTTTCCTCTCTCTCCTGTGGCAGTGGTTTTTTTTTTAACACCCATTAATCAGTGCTATTGCTTTTGTCACCATGGAAACTGGACTTGCTGCATCTCTTGCAGGTCTGTGGATTTTCACAATAGCCCAGACTGACGGCTCCCGTGGCTGCAGCAGGTCAGCAAGCCCAGCGAGCGTAAAATCAGCCCTACAAGACACAAAAAACACCTCTGTCTGTCTCCCCTCAGCCCAACACACATCATCACCATCACCGCCACCACGCGCTCGCCTTGCCTCCCCTCCTCCCACAAGTCATCAGTATAGACTGATATTACATAACCACAGCCACTGTCCAGGCATATTTCAATGGAATCTGAAGATACTGGTAATAACTGACGCTCTTATCACAGCTTGTCATGACAGTATATGCACGACTACAGACGAGTTTGCAGCTCAAATGCTACTACAGATAGTGATGGAGTTTGTGATAAGCCAATGGTCAATTTACAAATGACAAACTGCAATTTTAGCGTGAACTATACTTAGCTGTAGATTAGTCCATAGACCCGTTTGAGGCTGGAAAACAATCATACAGCACCACAATGAGCAAGAACTCGATGAGAAAAACAGACATCCAGATCACTTCTTCATCTGACAGACTGTGATTCTAAAAATACCAGCAGCATTCTGCAGGCTACTACAAAGACTCTATACTATTCAAAACCATTTTATTATGATGCAAATTGTCTGGCTGTCTGGCATAATAATGTTTCTTTGACAGGCACTTGGGAAGCACTGATCAATACTATGGATCAAAGCCGGTCAGTTGATGAGGCAGAAATTACTGCAGGATTTCTGGACAGCTCCTTTACTAAGACTAATGTAATATTCAATTTGCTGTCTACAAAGGGTTCCCACGCTACTCCACAGCTCCGCTCAACAAGAACTCATAATGCATTATGATTTGCTGTTGATGGAGAGGTTTGAGCTTTCATCCGATGTCAACAGATGTACATAAATGAACTTGTTTCAGAGGATGGAGACAGAACAACAGCAGATAAAGAGGCTGAAGGAAGCAGAAGGTAGCATCAGAAGATGTAAGAGAAGGATTACGTTGGAGCTCTTGGGTACTCACAGTTATCTTGGTCTCCTTGACCTCCTTGATCTGCCTCTTGGCTGGTGAAACAGAGCCAGGGGGCTGTGGGGCGAGACAGGAGGGATCGTCAAAACTCTCCTCTGTGTCAAAGCTGGCTTCCATCATCATCCCTCTCACCTCCTCCTGCTCCTCTATTCTGGGAAAGCCTCTCTCTCCTCTCTCTCTCTCTCTCTCTCTCTCTCTCTCTCTCTCTCTCTCTCTCCACACTGAGGCTGCCTTCAGTCTCACAGCCTGCACTGCCAAGCTACAGAGTGAGTTGAGAGGAGTCTCGTTGCAGGGGGTGTGTGTGGTAGCGTCAGGGGGTGGGGTGGGGGGAGGTAGGGTAGGGAAAGGGGTAATCGGTCGTGGCTCTGAGAGCGTAATGAAGTCTAGCCTCCGGTTAAGCTGCTGTCAGATGAGTTTTAAGGTTGAAGGCAGGGAGGAGATGGATGCTGCCTGTGAAGGACCTCTGCGTCTTTCCCGCGCTGTCCATGCAGAGAAACCGCCGAGCCAGTACACGCATGGAGAGGCTGAAGCAGAAGGGGAGGATGTGAGCAAGAACATGCAAGGGGGGAGAAAAAAATGCACAAAGAAAGAAACGGAAAATAGACAGAGTAACAGAGAGAGAGAGAGAGAGAGAGAGAGAGAGAGAATAAGAGGAGGAGGGGGATTTATTTACACAATCCTTGCCACACCTCTCTTTACTCTTCCCAGAGAGCTGGATAGTGAGGGAGGAGTGATCAGAGGTGGAGGTGGAGGTGGTGTGAGGGGTAGTGAGGGCATGATTCGATGGAAATGTTTGAATGATGATATTTACAAGATTAATTACTATCAGGAGAGAAGCTGGGGGAAGGGGGAAAGAGAGAGGGGAGGCAAAACCAGCAGCCAATGGAAAGCAGTCTTTCTGACAGCGTGTTTATGATTGTGTTGTGAGACGAAATGTGCATGTGTGTGTCTGTGTGTTTGAGAATGAAATTGGTGCTGAGAGCATATCAGAGACAGTAAAAGGTGTGCAGAGGTAGCGTAAAAATGCAGTGTGAGTGTGTTTGTGCAGGTGTGTTTGCACCTTCACTGCATGGCCTCGTGTTTAAGCATGTGTGTGGAAGACGGAGGCGGCTACATTGTTATCTTTTTTCGAATGACAGCGCTCCACCCAAGGCAATAAACACAAGCTGTGTGCAGAGCAGAGCAGCTACGACACATGTGATCACTGCAGCTCTCTGCACTCTCACACCTTTTCACAACATCCACCTGCAACAACATCATCACAACTAGTAGAAAACCCACGAAGGAGTCACTGTGACTCACCAGGGACTCACGCTCTCACCTTTGCAGCACAGAACATGGCAGCAGGAGCACTGACCAGCACGATTCTCATCCAGGCTGCTGGAGAACCAGCCGGTTTCGTGATCCGGGCCCAACTGTTCCCAGCATGAATTTGGACTAGCTTGGCTGGCCCCTTTTTCCAAAAGCTGATAAATTTTGAGATGTGTAATCCAAATCTCAGCTGCCCATATGGCCCCACTGTCTGTCTATCTATTCTTCTGTGTGATAATGACATATATGCCCTCAACTGACTTGCTATTAGTCACGTGGGTTGGCACGGAATCGATGTTGGCCTGGGTTCATCAGTGTCACAGGAGTGGCCTCGGCACAGAGAATATCACCTTTATGCCAAGAAAATACTGATACCTTACCATGAAATGAAAATGTTTCACGTTAGACAGTGCATTTTAGGATTTGTTGCCTTGAGTAATGGAATATAACAGTGAACTGCTTTAGCATTAACGAACCCTAACCCTAAGTTAAATATGTGCATGATTTGGATTAAGGCCTACCTGTTTCCTCAGAGCAACCCCTGTGGTCTCTGTGGGCTGGTTGGCCTTTTTACTGCTGTGACATCCATTAGCTGAAGACAAACAGATCATAAAACCGTGTGTTACTGAAAAGACCTACAGCTGAAATCTTGTTTCTGTACAATAACTTGATAATAAAGAGCAGATAGGTAGCAGCAATAGACAATTCAAGAGACAGTGCATGATTTAATTACAGTGAAAAGGTCACGTTCTACTGAGGTGATGGTGATTTTGTAGTCTGTATTATAATCAGTCTAATGAGGTCGGTTTGGAACCCATGCTAGTTCCTCAGGTCTCGGGTCTGTGTGTCAATGTGAATCCAAGTGGATCAAAGCAGACTGTTTCAGCTCTGATCATGTGACATCCTAAGTTGGCGTTCTCTCTCTATTTGGGTTTGTTTAGGTTGACAACAGACACACACTTCCCACACTGGGTGTGAAGCGACTGAAGCAACTGGGATGAGAATCACCACCTCCAAGTCTGAGACCATGGTGCTCTGTGGGAAAAAGATGGACTGTTCCCTCCAGATTAGAGGGGAGTCACTATCCCAGATGGAGGAGTTTAAGTATCTCGGGGTCTTGTTCATGAGTGAGGGNTTAGAGGGGAGTCACTATCCCAGATGGAGGAGTTTAAGTATCTCGGGGTCTTGTTCATGAGTGAGGGTAAGATGGAGCATGAGATTGATAGACAGATTGGTGCGGTGTCCGAAGTCATACGGACGCTGTACTGGACCATCGTGGTGAAGAGGGAATGGGGCCAGAAGGCGAGGCTCTCCATTTACCAATCAATCTACGTTCCTATCCTCACCTATGGTCATGAGCTTTGGGTCGTGACCGAAAGGATAAGATCGCGGATACAAGTGGTGGAAATGAGGTTCCTCCGTAGGGTGTCTGGGCTCACTCTAGGGACAGGGTGAGAAGCTCGGACATCTGGGAGGGACTCGGAATAGAGCCGCTGCTCCTCCGCATTGAAAGGAGTCAGTTGAGGTGGTTGGGGCACCTAGTAAAGATGCCTCCTGGTCATCTCCCAAGATCTCCCGAAGGAGGTCTTCCCGGCACGTCTAACTGGGAAGAGGCCCCGGGGAAGACCCAGGACACGCTGGAGGGATTGTATCTCCCGGCTGACCTGGTAATGCCTGAGAGTCCCCCAGGAGGAGTTAGAGGGCCTGGCCGGGGACAGGGAAGTGTGGGCCAGGCTGCTTAGTCTGCTGCCACTGTGACCCGGACCCAAATAAGCGGAGGATAATGGATGGATGGATAGGTTGATCACATTTTGGATTGGGTCTAATTCAGATCTATTTTGGATCGGGTGCAACTGTCCTCGGGTCTGTTTGGGGTCGGGTCTGACTGTCCCCGGGTCCCTCTTGAGTTGAGTCTTTTGGATCTCTCTTGGATCTCTAAAATTAATTTATGCATGTCAGGTTAGGCATTCCACAGGTCTGTGAGTCCATGTACTAGGCAAGCGAGTCTCTTCATTCATCTTCCAATGAACTTATCATATTGCCTTTGTAAATGCTACAAGGCGACTTCAAAGCTAAGATAAGCCTTTTGATTTTTGGCACTGAATGCTACATGTTAAAGGTTGGTTCATACCTCCGCATATGAACACATATTGAGAAAATCCTTCTAATGAGTCTGGCCTGAGGGCTTCACAGCCTTGCAAGCAGTTATGCTGTGCTGTAACATCCCTGGTTCCATCCTAATGGTTGTCTGTTGTCTGTGATTCATGGTCTGTCTGCTCGCTGCATATCAAATCGTCCAACCTCTACCTAAAGGCAAACACATGAGCCTGGCAGCGTGACCCCTCAGGCCACCATCACTGCATCACTAATCACTAGCATCTAATGCATCCTCATTAGATAAGAATCTTCAGAAAATGGAGAGGACCCCAAAAATAGTGACAATGCTTACTAGGCTTAAAGAGATGCTAAAAAACTATGACCTTCACTGACCTCCATCAGCGACCAATGGATTGCTACAACACCTGACAGATCTCCAACACGTGGCCTGTAAGTGTCATTTTCACAACTAAGACTCATCAGAAACATCCAGTGAGGAGGAAATGTATCACAAATATACTAGATTATTGATGCTGCTTTGGAATTTGCCATTTTTGTTGAGAATTTAGGTTTCATAGCTGAAATGTACCATGGAGCTGTAAAAATAGTACTTTTTTTCAAGTTTATAATGTGCTATATGTATGCCTGGTATTTTTTAAACATAGACATATGACAACGTAAGAATTTGTGATTCAATTCTGATTTGTTTGCTCACGTGGTACAAATCCGATATGTTGTGAACTGGAATCTGATATTCTCAGATCCACTTTGGGCCACACTCCAATTTCAAATAGATCTAGATATCTGTCAATGTGATTATTACATACCCAAACACGCAGATCAGAATTTCCTTACCGTTCCAACTTGCGCCTCAAAATGCAATATTTCTACTTTGTCCACATGTGAATAACATAGCAGCAATCATTGCCCACATGCCCAAGCTCCAAATAATCCTTCCTCTCAGCATAAAATATAATGAAGTCATTGCAAACCTTTAAAGATGCTTAGGAAGGTTAGCTTGTGTAACTGTTTCTGTCTTATTTGTATCCATGATGTATTTTGTTTAACTCTTTCTCAGAAAGCTTGTTTGTGCATGTGGGTTGTTGCAGGTCTAAATCATGTAATTATGGGCACTGAACAGTAGAGAGGCTAACATAGGCAAAAAACTGGAATTGGGCATCAAGACCTGAAGTGTAAATGTATGAAAAGAGTTTTAAGATACGAAGGGGGGGCTTCCAAAGCAAAATCTTGCCCTGGATCCCCCAAAAAAAAAAGNAAAAAAAAAAAAGTACATATTCTGCAATTTAAGCTCAGTTCTCTATTTCCTGTTTGATGCTGTCTCACTCTTTCTTTCTCTCTAACCCACTTGGTTGAATCTCTGGTTTCCTGACTTGCCTCTCCAGAGCTTGGAGGAGATGTGATGGAGTCTCAGATCGAATGCTGGTCTTCATTAAACTTCTTTGTCTCCTCGGAGGATCACACTTGTCTGGTTGAATGCTGACAAACTTTCCTGTGGCTGAATGCTTCACTGCTCTTTTTTTCCCTCTTAGTGTGTTTAGGCCTCATGCCAGCAGAAAGAAGAAAACCATCTGCTATCTGCTGAGAAGATGTTGTTAGTAAGGATGCTGGTAGTCACGGCTCAGAATAAGTCGATCATTAAGGCAATGTAGAATTTCATTCAGTAGCGATGAATGATAGGACAAAGCAGAGAAATATATCAAAATCAATCTGTCAGGAGCAAAATCATTAATAACGCTGATTGTGTTTTACAGCTGGTGGATTATATACTCAGATCTATGAAAGAGAGGTTATCGTAAGGGCTTGTTATTTATAAAAAAACCTTTTGGGAAAATATTAGTTTCTTGGAAATACAGTATGATTATTTTAATCGCACACAGCAGAGGGAATCTGGTCTGATCATAATAGGCAGATTATTACTACTGGATGACTGACTGCCAAAAAGCTTAATCTGTTGAACTGGAAAAATGCTGAAAAATTAAGTCATGACCTGTGGCTCTGGAACCTTCTGGAAACAATCTCCATGGAAGGAGCAGGCTCCAGTTTAACCAACAAGTATAGATGGAAATTATGGATACACATCACATACCTATTTTCCTTTCCACCCTATAGACAGGCTACAGAAAGGATATACATATAAAGCACAGGTCTATGGTTCAAATTTATTCGGCATTACATATTTATAATTCATATTCTCCCCACTTCCTCTGGAAATTACTTTTTTTCATTATTTTTCCTTCAACCCACCATTTTTCATGTTAGTGCCTTTAAAAATTGTGTCAAAAGTTGAAGGCTCAAACGTTAAAACCTCAGGTTTACCATACGGTGAGGAGTTCTGTCGTGCTGGTGATCTCGGTGAGGCGTCAGCTGATAAAGAGGGACGTCGCCATGTTGTTTCTGAAATGATATGGTCAGTAAGGTAAATTTAACTAAGATCAACTCCTTCTCCTCAATTTCTGATAAGCAGACAGCAATGTAAAAACATCTCAAAAAGTAAAAAGTATTCTTCTAATTATTATTGACACGTCAACATAAAGTGTACAATTTATACAACACTTACGTCGGTTTTATTTCATTTGTTTTATGACTTTTTTTCTGACTGGTCTTGTTTTATATGTCACTCAAATTTCTATGGAAATTACACTGGGATGCTTTTTATGCAGAAAAAACGCTAATAAAATCTGATCAATTGATTTTATGCTACTATATTTGTCACAGCAGTAGCTAAATTTTAACACAAGGGATTATGAAATTACACGTTAAAGAAAATGTATGTATTTAATTGTAAAGGACAGTCGTGCAAGGTGCAATGTGTAAAGTTTATTTTCTAAAAAATAAAACACCACGGAAGATTCTACTTGACTTTATGTGAAGCTATGAATTATTTATGTGAACCTGTGGGGGGAAAGAAGTACCCTTTGGATAAATTTCAAGTTGCCTGCAATATTTTTAGAGTCTACCACACATGTAATCACATATCATTCCACTCAGTAGAGCAGGAAGTCCTTCACGCTGTAATAGCCGTGGATGATGGAGAGCAGCTCTCTGACGCTCCGAAACCTTAGGTGCAATCAAGCTGCTTCTTCTAAAATGAAATACTACAGCATGTTTTAGTAAAATGTTTTGGCTGTGCTGTCATATAAAATATCTGGTGGTATGTAAGTGGTAAACGTACAGTATGTGACAAGACACATATGCTCTCTTTTTCATGCTCATTCAACCTCATTTTCTCTCCCTGACTGAATGTACATGTGCTGCATCTCAAACACACCTGTTTATGCCTTTTAATAGCCTGTTCGCTGCATATAAATACAGCTTATCTGATCATCATTCATTCATGCACTTATTGGCTCTCTGATTTCTCTCTGAACACACCCCACCTACAGCTCACTACTAAAGCAGCAATGAATTATTCATCACAGACAGGCACAATCTGTCAACTAAATGTGCGCCTACTGAGATAGATAGATAGATGGATGGATGGATGGATGGATGGATGGATGGATGGATGGATGGATGGATGGATAGATAGATAGATAGATAGATAGATAGATAGATAGATAGATAGATAGATAGATAGACAGACAGACAGACAGACAGACAGACAGACAGATAGATAGATATAGATAGAATACAATACAATACAACAAAAACACACAATCCACTTCTACTCTCCTTTGCTGCGACACCATTGTGCACACTGAGTGAAAATGGACTGTTTTAGGTACTATCTCTTTAAGGGGTTAAAGAGAGCCCGCTCTGTTCTGATTGGTCAGCTGCGTCAGGTCTGAGTGGGCAAAAACCACAGACATGCGAGCACAATGCTCACTAGCCTTAAACTTTGTGGATGTTTCTACCATGGTGTGTAAATTCAAATGTGTTACATGCTGATGTAAACATGTTACAGAAGTAAATGACCAATCAAATATTCAGTTTTAAGGGCAGTTCGGGACCTATGGGTTTGTACTGGATGCATTTCTACAGGAATCAACTTCAGGTTTTGACAAAGCTACGCCCTATGATATATCATACTATAAGCATGAGGGAAATAACAAAAACCAGAATATGTCCTGTTAATGGTTCCAAATATCAATAAAACAGGAGAAATAATTGAATAAAATACTTAATTTGTAATTTGGGGACACTCCGAGAAAGCTGGTAGCTATGTGGGCAGATAGGCTGGAATATATTGCATAAAAAAACTACAATTTTCTCTTGTTTATATCATATGAACTGCTACTTATTGATAATAAACTAATTATAACAGTGGCTATTATAAACACTAACAATTTAAAGCCCTGTTCCCCTTGATAATTCTTTCTCATCATTTCTAATCACATTGTCATATTTGCAATTTGAAAGGGTTTAAGTGGCTTAATTTCAGTTCATCTCATTTATTCATCCATATTAAATGACTAGACCAGAAGCAACAAGCAGCTCTTCTGAGAAACCTCAACTCAAACTTTGTAGTACACGTTAGCAATGCTTTGACAACACGCATCTTTTAAAAATTATGTTAGCTCTATGTTCTGCCATCAAAAAAATATATATATGTAAATTATATAAAAAGTAGTGTGTTGCAGCATAAGGGTGCTGTATGTAAAAATAGCTTTTGGTTTTTTTTGTTGTTTTTTTTGCTTCGCTGTGTGCTGTGAGCCAAAGTGCAGTCTCTGCCAGAGTGGTTGTTGATGCAGCCTTGTATCCTTTGGGAACCTGCCCTATCCTGTCCCTCTGGATTTCTTCCCAAATGAGGTGTAAAAAAACAACAGAGACACACACACACACACACACACACACACACACACACACACACACACACACACACACACACANCACACACACACACACACTCACACACTCACTAAAGCACGCTCGTGAAAGGTCACCTGCCTGAAAACCTCAGTATTACTACACCCCCTTCTATCTCTTGTTAGTTCGTAGATGACAAATGATAGAAACGTCCCTGCATGATGACAATTTGGCCTTAAGTACCACACGTTTAAGATAATCAGGTTAAAGTAGAACAAATTTGCAGGTCCCTCTTCACATGAATGCACTGCTATGACGATGAAGAGGAAGAAGAGGAATGGTAATGAGGGTAATGAGTCCTTTAGATCACATTGTTTAGACTGAGCTGAATACAGTAATAACAAAACCAATGCCAAGGTTCAGTTTGTTTGTCTTGCTACTCATTTTCCCATTTCCATCATTTCCAGGATACATGTAAAAGAGGAGCATGCATCATTTGCATGATGACATCTGATGGCGGGATGTCATGCAGGACGGACCTAATAGATCATCATACAACAAATGTTAAATTGTTATGGAAACATTTCCATGGTTATGGAAAGGTTTCAAAGATGGGTATGGAAAATCCCTATTTTCTTTATGTGTGTCAGCATTTTTGGGGCATAACACCATAGCAACTAGAACAAATGTGGATGATAAATTACTAAAGAGATTCGAAGCAGTATGCAGGCAATACTGGTGCCTCCTAGAAAAAAA